>SJYC01120446.1:0-22289 GCA_006408675.1 Madoqua kirkii
GCTCAGCTTGCTGCTCTGTGATGGCCTGGCGAGGGAGGGCGGGAAGGAGTCTGGAGAGGGAGGGGACACACGTACACATCAAGCTGAGTCAGGCTGTTGTACAGCAGAAACTAACACAACATTGTAAAGCAGGTATTTTCCAATTAAAAATAAAAAGTAAATTTAAAAGAGGGAGAAGCCAGGGCTCTCTCTGAGGAGGGCAGTGAGGCCATGGATCGAGGGTCAGGAGCAGAAAGAGATGGAGACCCCATCAGGCAAGTGTGGGGTCCGGTGCTGCCTTTATTTCAAATGTTGATGTTTTGCCCATTATGGAATTTTTCTTTAATTGTTTAAAATGAATTATTAACATATTATTTATCTTGATTGCGGAGTTATTTTGCACTCCCTCAATTTAGTTACAGATGAGTGTCTCATTTACTTCACTCCAGTATCATCCCTGGTAAGGGGCCTGGTACATACAAGTGACAGAAAAGTTGCCATCCATTATGTGTTGAATTGTGTCCCCCCAAAAGATGTTGAACTGTGGTGTTGGAGAAGACTCTTGAGAGTCCCTTGGACAGCAAGGAGATCAAACCAGTCAATCCTAAATGAAATCAACCCTGAATGTTCATTGGAAGGACTGATGGTGAAGCTGAAGCTTCAATACTTTAGCCATCTGAGACAAAGAGCTGACTCATTGGAAAAGACCCTGATGCTGGGAAAGATTGAAGGCAGGAGAAGAAGGGGACAACAGAGGATGAGATGGTTGGATGGCATTCACTGACTCAATAAACTTGACTTTGAGTGGACTCTGGGAGATGGTGAAGGACAGGGAAGCCTGGCGTGCTGCAGCCCATGGGGTCGCAAAGAGTCGGACACAGATGAGCAGCTGAACAAAAAGATGCTAAAGTCTTAGCTTCTGGTATCTCGGAATGTGGCCTTATCTGGAAATAGGATCATCAGAGATGTATTTGGTTAGGATGGGATCATTCTGGGGTAGACTGGACCCTTGATCTGTTGTGATCTGGGTCATCCACACGTGCAAAGATCACTAGCAAAGAGGCAGAAGCTAAGAGAGAGGGAAGGAGTGAACTCTCCTTGCAGTCCTAAGAAGGAAATGGCGCTGTGGACACACTGATCTTAGACTTCTGGTCTCAGAGCTGTGAGATGTTACATTTCTGTGGCTTAAGCCACCCAGTTCATGAAACTTCGTCACGGCACTCCTAACAGACTAACACATCATTCTGCATCTTAGGAGAGACTGCACCCCCCATGTCAGTTGGTCAGAAGGGTCCCATTTCAACGTTGTAGTCAGGATACCTGGATCATTACTAAGACCAAACATGTAACTATCAAGTCAAATGCCGAGGCTGTGGGGTAGGTAGGCTGGTTGTAGCGAGGGTGAGGCAGTTGGAATGAGGCTGTGATCACTGTCAGAGCACAGCTTCTATAAAAATGATGGCACCAGGAAGGTCAGAGGAAAGAGCTCCCTGGGGGCAGGTGTGTGGCTGAAGCGAGGGGAGGTATGGGGCAGGGAGGCCCCTGCGGATCCCCTCACAGGATGGCTGCTCATCATGGAAGAGAATTTACCCGTCTGTGAAAAGCATCTCCGAGCTCTGCCTGCATCTGACCTTGAGACTTAATAAAGCTCCTGCTTGTGTGCCCAGCGCAGCACCGGTTTCTGTGTCAGAGAGAGTGTGTATAAGAACGAGGGGCCCTATGAGGATGTAAGAACGCTTCCGAGTGCACGCTTGCTCTGCTGGTCACACGACAGGCCAGTAAATCAGGTGAGTTGCTGGGGCAAGGAATGGCGATTCTTCTTTTCAGCTGCAGCAGCTCTGGGAATCTTTAGTTGCAGCATGTGGGAGTCTAGTTCCCTGACCAGGGATCAAACTGAGGTCCCCTGCTTTGGGAGCGTGTCATCTTAGCCACTGAACCACCAGGGAAGTTCCAGGAATAGCGACTTTAACAGAAAGCTGGGAGCCTGAGAAGATGGCAGACTAGGGTCTCAAAACCCCACTTTCCTTCAGTCCCAATTCTGCTCCTTTTATACAGAGGATGGGGCGGGGCAGAGCCCACAGCAGCGCCTACCAATGGCTGAGCAGGACTGCTAAGGTCACTCCCTAACTGTCACTCACTTGGGGGAGGGACCCACTGCAATGCTGACCAGTGGGTGAGCGGGCATCCCTGACAGCAGCTCATTAACAGCTGTGCGCCTGCCCCAGGCCCGTTACAAGGAAAAGGCGAGAGATGAACACCGCAGCTTCCTCAACCTTCTCTTAAGGTTGGTCGTGATGAGAAATTCATTCTTGATTTCTGAAAAGAAAGCAACAGAGAGGGAGGGAGGGTGTCTCCTGGACTCACCAGGAACGACGGGGCCTGGTTGGCTCTGGCTGGCTCTGGTCATTGACCCTGTGCACGAGAGACATTGTATATCTCGTGTGAAAGTTAATCCCTGAGAGTCACTCTTTTACTTGCACAGAACACTTTTCTCATCATTTTAAGGTTCCTCTCGGATGCTTTGAAACCTGTTGCCTTTGGCTACCATCTTGGGTTTACAGCCCACGTTATTGTCTTGCTGTCCTTCTCCCCTTCTAGGTGGCTAGTGTGTGTGTGGTTGAGCCTTTGCCTCATATTGCTTTCACTGTGTCCTGCTCATCATTTGTTGTGGACAGAAAGGAAGAGTGAGATAAGCAGAAATTCAGGGAGGAAGAAATCACAGGCCAGACTTTGGCTCCAGCCAAAAGCACATGTCCAGATCAGCTTCCACCAGAGGTGAGTGCTGGGTATGAGGGGTTGTCACATTAACAAAACTGCTCCTGGTTCCTCATGGGTCCTTAATCCCTGAGCATGTACATCATCAATCAGAACTTGGGCTAAGTGGCAAAATAAACCACCAATATTAAGTGTAATCGGCAGCTATTGTGTAGATGAAAATAGAAATATCTTAAAGTTTTCTGAAAGGTTAATCTATGATAGTGTTTCTTAAATTGAGGTCAATGGATCACTGGCATCAGAACCTCCTGGGGTCCTTATTAAAAATGCATATTCCTGTCCACTAGATCCGTTGAGCTCTCATCTCTGGAGATGGGAATTTTAAGCAGGCTCCCTGGATGATCTCTATGTTTAGAACATTAAGTATCACATAATAAAATGGCAGGGTGTTTCCCTGCCTTGAGTGCAAGAACTTCAGTGAGTCCTCTTTTACCATTTCTCAGTGGACTTCCCTTCCAACCAGCCCTACGATTAAAAATATATATATTTATTTGCTTATTTGGCTGTGCCAGGTCTTGGTGGCAGCATGCAACTAAGATCTTCAGTCTTCCTTATGGCATGTGGGACGTTTAGTAGTAGCATATGATCTCTTAGTTGTGGGATGTGGGATCCAGTTCCCTGACCAGGGATTGAACCTGGGCCCTCTGCACTGGGATCATGGAGTCTTAGCCATTGGACCTCCTGGGATGACTCACCAGCCCAACTATTTTTTTTATTGACTTAAATGACTTCTCCTCCCACTTCCTCAAAGTCTTCCTAACCCAGGCCCATATCTGACCACTTCAGATATTCTAGAATAGAGCCCAGCATTCATGGGATTATTTGGGCAGAATACTTACCTAGAGTACCAACGTGGTGCTCATTAAATACAATTGTACCATGAAAAAAAAAAAAAAGATTACCTAGAGCTCCTCAGAGTTAAAAGGCTTCATACATAGAGACAGAGACTTATTCAATACCTGAGAAGTTAAATTTAGTTGAAGAACACTGCTTTGTTAAACCAAGAAGATCATCTTGGGTGATCTCAAGATATCCCACTGTCTCCATGACTAGGGCCCAGTTATGCCTTTTTCCTTCAAACAGTGTAGCTTTGGAAGTCTTTGTCATGGCCACTTAACCATTATCCTAACAGACTCTAGTTTTCAGACTGAGTTGGGCACCTTTTTATTTTGATTAGATTTTTATTTCCTCTTTATAAAAACATGGTAAGATAAGTATTGTTCTATTTTATTATTTTTTGTTTTGTTATTTTATTTTATCTTCTCACTGAAGGTGAGAGACACTTTGTACCTTGTCTGTAAAGGTGGGAAATGGCAAAGTTGGGACTGGGACTTGAATTCAGGTCTTCCTTCAAGACCCTGGACTCTCTCGCCAACACTGTGCCCCTCTCACTAGTGAGCAGCTAGTGTACCAATCACAGGCAAAAAGAGCTGTGCAGAGTCCCACTGGTTATCAGCCTAAAGATTGCCAGTTTGTTCTTTCAAAGTTCAGCCCAAGGCCCGTTTCTTCCACAAAGGCTACGCCTCTGCCTTTAATACTGGTGGGACTGATTGTAACCACTGATCGGTATCTAGCTCTCAGACTCAGATGTAGTGATCTTCACAGGGACTTGGAGTCTCCCGAGTGGACAGTAAACCCTTCCAGGGCATCACCAGCCCCACAGTCTGCAGTCTCATGCCTCACACGGACCATGGCTCCCAGTGGATGTCACTGCCTCCATGCGGGAGGTAAACTGGCCACTGCTTCGTAATCCTAACAAACCTCGGGATCGGGGGGCAGGCGATGGAGGATTCAATCTTTTTGCATCACAGTGTTCTCACAAATTCTGGGCACCTAACCCAGGGGGAGGCCCACGTGGCAAAGCTAGAGAGTTCACACACTGCAAGAGTAAGACTGGGGTACATGCGCTGCCCTGCAGGCTAAGGTAAAGTAAACCCTGTGGGAATCCCACCGTCCCCTTGGCTCTGCTGCTGACAGATGTCTGTGTCTGCACTGTTTCCCTCTGCGACATGTTTGTATTTCACTCTCAGTGTGTGCCCAGCACAGAATTTTCCACTTGTAGATTTGCTATTGGTCTAAAGTAGTTCCTTCTCAAATTCTCAAACTATACATGGTTGTGAGCTAAGTAGCGGAAACCCCTGAACTCTTCTCCCAGACCTTGAGTGACTAGACGATCCCTCTCGCTGAGGCACCTTCCAGGGACCAGGAAAATCTTCAACACCAATTTGATTGTAAGCAAGAAGCTACTAGAAACCAGCTTCTTAAGTCACTATTGGTTTTCTTGTCACCAGTATTTCTAAAACAAAATAACTCATCAATGAAAAATAATTCAAAAACTTCATAGATACTCCCTGAACTAGGAGAATTACAGAGTGGAGTCTGAGCCTTCTTAATCTTTATACCTCTAGTGACTAGCCTGACATTTTCTAGATGATCAAGAAACAGTTGTTAATCTCAAATGGTTTGCATCAGTTCCTGGCATCAAAGCAGGACGACCGCCCCAAGCCGGAGCACACCGCCAGAGCTAGCCTCTGGGGACCTCGACTTACAAAATCACACACAGGCATCCCACCCCCTCCACTCCCCAAAATCACCTGTGTCTTTGCCCTTTTTTGTGCTAGGAACAAACAGTACCCATTGTGATTCGAGATGCTGAGAGGCGATCAAATGCTTTTAATTAAGGTACATTAAATAACTGAAATAAAAGATTTCGAGTGCCCTGTTATTTAGCTTTCTGTTTAAATATTCGGTGACTATCTGCTCCTTATAAGCCATGAATCATGCGGTGAATAAATGATTTAAGGTGACTACTAGATTATGCCCAGGAGGGCCTGTCAATATGGCTTGCTATCAACTGCCACTTTATATCAAGGCTAATGGAATGAAATGGAATATGAAATTCAGGTTTGGATAAAAATAAAATAGTGGTTGTCTATTGATTAAATTTACCTGAAAGTCTGACATAGTCATCGACCAAATGTTGTATTTCTGAATGAGTCATGTGCTTTTAAGAGGCTGCCAGTAAAATACTGCCTGTATTTTAGACTAATCCTGTAAGCTTCTGTTCCATAGGTTAACTCCTGTGATGCTCAGCTCCAAACATGCGACCCTATGGGCCATAGCCTGGCACCAGGCTCCTCTGCCCATGGGATTCTCCAGGCAAGAATACTGGAGTGGTTGCTACGCCCTCCTCCAGGGAAAGTTCATGACCAGGGATCAAACCCACGTCTCCTGCACTGGCAGGTGGGTTTGGTTTTGTTTTTACCACTAGCACCACCTGGGAAGCCCAAACATGACCAGTCAGGTCTGCAGGCCTTGACTGATCCCTGGGCTGAGGACCCTCGGCTTAGACTGCAGACCAGAGAGGGCCTTGTGATAAGCTTGTCCAAAGCTGACATTTCATAGAACAGGATCCCTTTCTGCTACACCATCTGCTGTAACAAATTACCACAAACTTAGTGACTTCAAAAAGCACAATTTTATTTTCTTATAGTTTTGGAGGTCAGGAATCTAAAATGGGTCCACAGGGCTGGGGTCCCTCTGTACGTTCCAGGGAAGAATTCCTTTCCTCTCCCTTTCCACTTTCCAGAGGTTGCCTCATCTCATCCTTTGGTTCTCGTCTGCCTCCTTCATCTTTAAAGCCAATAGCATAGCATTCTCTCTCCCTTCTGACCTCTTGCCTCCCTCTTATGAAGACACTTGTGATTACATGAGGCCCACTCAGATCATCCAGGACAACCTCCCATCTCAATACCCTCAACCTAGTCACATCTGCAAAGTTCCTTGTGCCACATAAGGTAACATACACCCAGGTACCAGAGCTTAGATTGGAGACATCTCTGGGGAACTTGTATTCAGCCTACTATATTGTCAAAAGAGAAAATACTATAAACAGACCACTGGAAATATTCCTATCTATTGACATAATCTTATCAATCTCCAGTGAGTGTGGCAGTAGAAGCACAAAGCCTGGGCCCAGGAATCAACCAGGTTCCATTCTGACCTGGCTCTGCCATTCACAAGCTCTGTAAGTCTGGACCAAAAAAATCATGAACGGTCATGTGGCTTAAGCATCAAAACCTAGAAGTGGCAGGAAATGAGGCAGGAGAGACAGAGGGTGATTGAACTGAAGTAGCACGCTAGGAATTCCACACACAAATGTGAGTTCTCTGCCCTGTGTACCCCCAAGCTGTGGGTACCTGAATCAGTACTGCTGTGGAAAACAACTGATGGATGAGACACTGACTCTTCAATTTCATGGACCTGTGCCGTGGCACCTATTATGAAACGATTTGTGCATCTCTGTCTTGCCCACTTGGGCTGCCTGGTCGTCAGATGGTAAAGAATCTTACCCACTAATTCTACGTGACTTGGACAAGGGGGCCAGATCTTGTTCTATTTTACGTGTTCACAATACCTAATGCCTAATAGGTACATGCTTAGATGCACCTAATAGTTAAGAACTTACTAGACCCATGCTCATATGCACTTAAGAGTTGAGTCAGACTGCTAATACATTTTAAATTAAATGTTCTCTATTCATATAGATAAATGTGAATGAAATCATCTGTTTAGTAGAATATTCATAAACTCTCTCACCTTGTCTCTTTAGTAAATCTCTTTAGAAATAGATCGACTAATTTTAAATATAAGATAAAACAGGCTCAAGAGAAATCTTAAAAACGCTGTCGACTACAGCAGATGTCAGATCCTGCCCAAAGCTTCTCCATATTCACCCCTAGGTGAGCCAGCCCTGAAGCCCCCAGATGCAAGCTCCTCCCTCGCTGAGGGCTTTCTCTGGCCTCCAGGTGGCTGAGGGATCAGGCAGACGTGTGGGGGAGTTCACGTCCCCTGCGGCAGCCGTCAGCCGATGACTGAGTTCATGGTCATTGCAGAACGGAGCCTGCATGGCCCATGGTGCCATTCTGCTCAAGAACACATTTTTGTTGCCTCCCTTGCTCCATTTGAACCCCCCACCTCCCGCCACTCCCCTGCCAGCGCCTCTGGCATCACCACCCAAGTAAACTACCTGCCCTGAACCTGTGTCTCGGGGTCTGCTTCTGTGACCACAAGTCAAGGATGACCTGGGGCCACTGGAAGCTGAAAGAGGCAGGGACGGGGTTCGCCCCCAGCCTTTGGAGGGAGCCCAGTCCGGTTTATACCTTGGTTTAAGCCCCCAGATATTGAGCTTCTACCTCCAGAACTGTAAGAATTCATTTCTGTTGTTTAAAGTCACCAAACATGTGGTCGTTTGTTATGGCAGCCCCAGGAAATGACTTATTCTGTAACTCTTGAAGAGAGGAAGTCATTCCTTTTAGGAAAACCGAAGCAGCTTAAGAAGTGCTTGCCTCTCTAGTGCAGGATTTAATTCCAGTTTTGAAATGGAAACTTACACATTCAGAAGTAGTTACTTGAGGCTGTTAACATTGTTCTCCTGCATAAAACCCTCCAGTGGGTTGCATCCAACTGAGACTAAAATCCTATCTCATCGGGCTACAGAGGACTAAATAGCTCCTGCCGCCTCTCTGCCTCCTCTTGTCCACACTCTCCGGCCACATAGACCTTCCTTCAAATCCCAAACAAGAGATAGAGCCCCTGTACTAGCCTTGTCTTCAGCCTGGAGCCCTGTCTCCTGATGGCTGCACAACTGACCCCTCCTCTTCCTTCAGACCTCAGAGGCCAGCTCTTGAGAAAAGCCTTCCTGGGTTCCTCTCTGAAGTCCCCATCAGATAGCGCTGTTGTAATTCTCCGAGGAGCACAGTTTGGCATCTTTGGCTTCTTCCAGTAATCACGCTTTGCTCAGTTCTTTGCCCTTCAAGACTGTAGGTTCCTCTACAGGTTCGAACCTTGTCTGTGCTTCACTGTGAAAGTGAGAGTGTTAGTTGCTCAGCTGTGTCTGACTCTTTATGACCCCATGGCCTGTAGCCCTCCAGGTTCCTCTGTCCATGGAATTCTTCGGGCAAGAACTCTGCATGGTTTGCCATTCGCTTCTCCAGGGAATCTTCTTACCCTGGGATTGAACCCTGGCCTCCTGCATTGTAGGCGGATTCTTTACCATCTGAGCCACCAGGAAAATCCTTCCCCCAATATTAGAACAGGTTCCAGCACAGAGTCAGGTTTCAACAAGTATTTGTGTGTGGGCAAATGAAAGAATACACACATTCTGGTGGAGATGCAGTTTAGTGGCTTTTGTTGTTTCTTCTTCAATAATCGTTGTAAACCCAGATTGCTGCCATGAAGACATATGGGAAACCTCAGTGAGAGAATGCGTGGCTCCTCCACAGGGCTCAGACCCTGACGACTCTGCCACAGGGAATGTGGCCCAGCGGGGACAGATTGCTGATTTTTTAATTTAACAAGGCACACTCCAAATCCAGGTTCTCATATGAGGCAACCGGTTTTAAAACATTGTCTCAAAATATTTTAAATACTCTTCAAGCCAACTGAAACATGTCTGCCAGTCACATTCAGCCCAAGAATCTATTGTGCTGTGTCTCCTCTTCAGCCCTCCTGAGCTATCAGGACAGTAAGAGGTAGACACTGGATACATTGAACTTATCAAGGGAAGGGAAGGTGAGCGGTTTCAGGAACCCAACACATATGTAGAAACACAGGGTCTAATGAGAATATCCATGTTGGCCCCATCCTTAAAAAAAAAAAAAAGGAAAAAGAAAAAATGAGAGTAGCTCTCCTTTCACAGCTTGGAATAGGCCAGGCCTACAGTCAGACCCCAGGACCCAGGAAACAGCCTCCTCACTGTGAGGTGCTGCTGGTCAGTGAAGCAAGGCCCGAAGGCAACTGTGGCTGCCAGAGCACTAAGCCCTCAGCTTGCAGTTTTAAGGCAAGAAGCCCTGCCTAGACCTTGCTGCAGGGCATGCTCTCCGTGGTCAAGGTGCACCACGTGTTCACTCTTTATGAATATACCTCATTCAAACACGTGTTTCTCCCTTCTGGGATTTCTGATGACAAGTGTTACTGATCCACCAGGAAGGTGCCTGACATGTTCTCAGAGTTTCAGACCCAGTCTGTGATTGCTTCTCTTTCATATGAGAGTAAGGGGACAGAAATTTAGATCAGATGAAGTCCCTGACATCCCCCAGCTCAGTATGGAACAGGGGAAAGCCCCCGGTCAGTCTCAGCTTTCCTGGTTATTACCAGGTGACCACAGACAGGTCTCTCTGGCTCTCAGCCCCCAAATCTGCAGAAAAAGGGAGCTAGTGATTACACGGACACGGCCTGCAGACCCCTCCCTGTGTGACAGTCTTGGCTTGCATGACTGCGTTTCATAGGTGGTGCCTCCTGCTCCTTTAGGGGTCACTTAACTCCAGTACTATTGCCTGGAAAATCCCATGGACAGAGGAGCCTGGTGGGCTACAGTCTATGGGGTCGCAAAGAGTCAGACACAACTGAGCGACTTCACTTTCACTTTATGGAATTCCAGGATGCCTAACACACCTGTAAGAGTGGAAGGAGCACGAAGTGCAAGAACCCAAGAAAGGAGATCATGGATGGGCTTCCTCCGTGCTCTCATGTGACCAGATCAAGCTGATGGAGAGCAAACCCTGACACCTCCTTGAACCAGGGCCTCAGAGCCACATGCATCTCTTGGAAGGAAAAGAACATTGTTCTCTGGACAATTCTGGGAAAGATGCTGAGGAAGATTATTTTTGATCACAGACAAACTCAGAATATATTTGCTTGTTAATTCCTTAAATAAATGATTCATGGAATGCGTGCATTTTAAGAAGTTGAATGCTTTGGGGTTGTTTTCCTGGAACCCTCCATTTCTGAACAGTCTCTAAAGACCAGTAATAAATATACACAGCTGCACAGCTAAGTGATCATGAGCATGCCCTTACGTGTCTATTGCATTTGCTTTAGGAAAATTCATTAATAAATAAACATTTTCCATAAACATGCCAGATAAAACAAAGGTAATGAGATTCACTTTTAACAAGTCGATACTAAGAATAACAAATGATGACTTTTTAGGGGATTTTCCTGTAAGTTTCCTGAAAGCCTCATAAATCTCTTCCCTCACCTCCTTTTTTCCCTGACTATATTCTTCTGACTGAAAATACCCTCCTACAATGAAAAAGCCATAGTCAACTACACAGAGTTACAGAAAAGATGGTAAGAATGTGGGAAATAGCAAATAATCCTGGGAGAGTCTTCCTCACGTTCAGGTTCTCTTAATGTGCCCAAATGATCCAAGGCTGCAACCTCATGTCTTTTCTCAGGGTGACTGGTGTGGGATCAGCAGCCAGGGATGTAGTGTGATGTCAGGGGACTTAGAAGTGCTTTGTGCTGGAGTGACTTCCTCCACTGACACAGGCTTCCCTGATGGCTCAGATGCTAAAGAATCTGCCTCTGATGCAGGAGATCCGGGTTCAATTCCTGGGTTGGGAAGATCCTCTAGGGAAAGGAGTGGCAACCCACTCCAGTATACTTGCCTGGGGAACTCCATGGACAGAGGAGCCTGGCGGGCTACAGTGCATGTGGCTGCACGGTCAGACACAACTGAGCAACTGACACTGGCTTTTGTGTCTACAATCCCTTCTTAGGATGTGTATCCTAAGAATTCAAATGAATGACTTGAGTCTGAATTGGCCAAGGTACAGGGTGACTTTTGTTTTGGCCAACAAAGTGTATACAGTGGTCTCTGGGATGAAGAAGGGAATCCAACCAGGATTCCATAGCTTGATACACATTCTCTAAGTTTAAAATAGTCATGGAGAGAGCAGAGATTTGGAATCTTACAGACTTTGTTGAATCCAAACTCTACATATACAAACAAGGTGTGTGAGCTTGCATGAGAGATTTAAAATCCTCAAGCATACATTAAATTTCTTTTTATTTTTGGCTGTGCCACATGGTGAGTGGGCTCTTAGTTTCTCGACCAGTGTTTGAACCCACTCTCCCTGCACTGGAGGCTTAGTCTTGACCACTGGACCACCAGGGGAATCTCCCCAAGCTTATATTCTATTCTCATCCATCAGGGACTATAATATTCGCTAAATCACAGGATGGTTGAGGAATAGAATAAAATATCTTATGTAAATTATCTAGCACAGCATTGAACACAGCTGGTGCTCAATGTATGTTTAAGTTTTCCTCCCAACCCACCCCTATACACTAACCCCTTAGCTCTGATCACTTTTCTTTTAATTCATATTCCTCAAGTAACCCAAGTAGGAAAAAAAGATGCTTAACAACATACACATAACTTTTTTCTCTTATTAAGCTCATTGCATGGTGATTTATCAAAGTTTGTATTATCTGTTTTGCAACTTGGAATTTAGAATCTGGAAAAAGGAACATTTCAAAGGCACAAATAATTTCTATCTATAAAAAGTTTGAAGATGTGTATTCACCTTTTTCAAGGCTAGCTCTTGTTTGGCAAAAAGTCTCTAAGTATTCCTTTAATTTTATAGATCTAAAGGAAGATAACTATTATTTTTCCTAGTATTTGGACATAATCATTGACATGAATGCAGTTTTAATATTGAGAAGATAACTTGCTTGAAGAACTAAAACATTACTAGAATTAATTAAGCCAGGGCCATTTAAGAATTTTTTGCCTTTCAGTGGGGGATATTGAGGAAAGGGTTCTGCAATGTCTGTCAGCTCTGTGTAACTTCAGAGGGCAGTATGCTCTGGAAATTGTGGAAAACCTAGGTTGGAGACTTAGCACAAGATAGAAAGAAACTGTATTTCCTACCAGACCACTCTTCCCACCAGAAGAGAGTGCATGGAAAGCACCTGGCAGGGTTTGGCCCAGCCCAGCATGGACTTGGTGTCGACTATCAGGAAAGACATTACTAATGAATAAATAATCCAAAAGAAACTGATGTCAAGCTGTTACACACCTGTGTGTGAGAATGGGCTGTCTCTATGAGTAGTGGATATTTCTCTGGCTAGTTATTGAGAAAAGAGAGTCAATTCTGGATAGGAATCAAGGGCTCTGGAGTGGACCTTAGACTAGCATGTGGACAGAATACCTCTTTTTTCCCTGTGCCTCATGGTAGCCGGGCACCGACCATCCTGGGGGGCAGTCGTGGAGGAGGACCAGTTCTGGAGCTTTGGCAGAGCTTGCACAGGTGGGGCCGTGAAGAGTCAGCACACAGAGCAATGTCCAGAACAGTAAAGGCACTGGTGCCTCGGCTCTCAGATAAGGCGCCGCCCAAGAACACAAGGACCCACGGAGAGCACTCCACAGGGTAAAATCTCTCCACACCTGAGCCGAGGTTCAAGCCAACGCTGAGTTATAAGCATAATCTAAGCACAGGATATATTCAGCCTGGGCTCGGATATATTCAGCCTGGGCTCGGATATTTTGCTTACACACAGATTATGTCCCTCACCGTGCCCATCTCAATTTATTGATTGAGATAGTTTCCAGACCAATTTTAAAGAGCAGAATCTGAATGGATTGAAAACTTCCATACCTGCTCACCAAACCTGGCATCCCACATCAGCCGAGCCAGTGAGCAAACCTGGAATTCTTGTGCTTGCTTTGACAAGGCTTTTTTCATTATGCCTTTAACACAAAAATTATGAAAGGGAAAAAGTGTGTGGAGTCCAGTCCAGCTATGATATTATTTATTCACCAGATACAAATTATATCTCCATTATAAATACAATCCTGAATTGTGCTTTAGTGGCAAGACTGGTTCTATGTTTTTATTGGTGGAGGAAGCCCCTGAGATCCCCACAACCTGTGGCTCGGTTGGAAAGCAGGACACTTCTGTGAGGCTGTTCACCCTCTGCCTGATCACATTTCCAGACGCCACTCCAGCAAAACAAGGCAGAAAGAAAATCACCAGAGGCATATCCAATGCACAAGATAAACAGAAGCTACTGGAAAGACGTGTAGGATCAGTAACGAGACAAAAAATAAAAGAACCACAGAGCCCAGTTGGAACAAGGGAAGAAATCACTCTCTGCTCAGCAGGAGAATCACTGCACTTCACCGGGGCAGGTGAGCTGGGCATGTTTGCTTGTTAAATCATTACTGGGATTTAAAGAACCTGCATGAGGCAAGGCCACAGATTGATTCGCATGCTATTTATAATTCCTTAACAGTTTGATGTTTTGCAGTCAGAAAAATAGATCATGGGAATGATTCACTGAAAAAAAAAAAAGAAGCATATATATTTAGTTCTCTCTGCTGAATAAAGTGGCACAACCACCTTTTGCATTTTTTCTAATACCATGAAAATGTGTTTTCATTATATAAAACATGGTGCTGAGAGGGTTCCTGCTTCCCTCCCCAGGCAGGAGTGGAGGAAACAGCCTGAGTATGGAAATTGGGCCTCCCACAAACCATGCTTGGGGGCCCATCCAAGACTCAGAGGGGAGACCAGTGTCATGAGCCCAAGGGCCTTTGGACTCTCTCTTCAGAGGGCCTGGAGACCAGGAAAGAGGTGTTCAAATTGCCCTTAAACCCAGTCTCTAGAGAGCTCCTCCTGGGCCCCTTCATGAGAAGGGTGGAGGTCAAATTCATGTATGACCCTGAACCCCTGTCTACCACCTAGGAAGCTACAAGCTGACCACTGGCTCTGGCTCCGCGGCAGAAATTCCTGTCCTTTTCCAGGGGATCACCTGGAATAGGAGTCGATTACATTTTACAATGAGGCACCTTTGTTCTCTTACCCCAGGTCTGAAGGACAATCTAGCTACATTTTCAAACTATTGCTTCTGGAGAGAGCTGAAGAATCCTGTAGAGGTATATAATCTCCTGCTTCAGGAATGGTAGGTCTCGTTTCCTGGTGGCTCAGACGGTAAAGAATTGCCTGCGAGGCAAGAGACCTAGGTTTGATTCCTGGGTCGGGAAGATCCCCTGGAGAAGGGAATGGCTACCCACTCCAATATTCTTGTCTGGAGAATTCCATGGACAGAGGAGCTTGGTGGGGCTACAGTCCATGGCCTGTCAGGGCTACACAATCCATGGGGTCGCAAAGAGGCTGGACACAACTGAGTAACTAAGAACACACACACATCTGCCACCCTGGAGCTGGCTCCAGGGAAAGTGTGTGTTCTCAATACCATAACTGGCACTCTCTGTCCATCTCCTTGGGCCACACTGCTCCATTTGACACTGGGAACCTTCCAAAGCTTGGCAATTCCTCAATGCTGGTTGAACTCAAGGGAAGAAGACTGAGTCTCTCCCCAACCCCCTCCGCCCACCGAGGGCCTATCATTGGTGGCTCTAATATATTGAAATGTCCTTATTAGGCTATACATCCCTTGAGGTAGGAGTTTTTGTTTATTCATGTGCTTCTTCTATCTCCCATCAGAGAAGGCAATGGCAACCCACTCCAGTGTTCTTGCCTGGAGAATCCCAGGGACAGCAGAGCCTGGTGGGCTGCTGTCTACGGGGTCGCACAGAGTCGGACACGACTAAAGCAGCAGCTATCTCCCAGAGTCTGGAGCATGACGTTGCACACCTACAAGGCTGTGACTGCTATTTATTGACCGATTGATGGAGGCCTTCGGCTAATTCAGCCATTTTTATGCAAACTTCCTCTGCATTGTCTGGAAGCTGAGAGGCCAGACAGAGTTCAGCTCACTCAATTTTCTTTCTGCTCTCTCAGCATCATGTCCAGACACCAGATATGTGGAGCACTAACTCTGTCCTTGACATCAGAATACCTTCATCTCCACAGCCAAGTCTATGAATGCCTTCTCCCTTGTGTTCATGCTCAGTCGCTCAGTTATGTCCAGCTCTTTGCAACCCCATGGGCTGTAGTCTGCTAGGCTCCTCTGTCCATGGGATTCTCCAGGCAAGAATACTGAAGTGGGTTGCCATTTCCTCCCTGAGGGAATCTTCCCAACCCAGGGATAGAACCCATGTCTCCTGCGTCTCTTGTGTTGCAGGTAGATTCTTTCACTGCTGAGCCACGGGGAAGCCCTTGTCTTCTCCTCTCTGGCATTTCACAATAAGAACCCTAACTAGTAATAATTCATTTGTTATGCCCTGTGCTAAAGAAAGCAATGCCTTCCTGGGAGGTGTATGTGTTTTAAAGAAGAGATCCCAACCTCCTGAATCTCATGCCTAATGATCAGAGGTGGAGCTGATGTAACAATAATAGAAATAAAATGCATAATAAATGTAATGCACTTGAATCATCCTGAAACCGTCCCTCCACCACCCTAGTCCATGGAAAAACTGTCTTCCACAAAACTGTTCCCTGGTGCCAAAAATGTTGTGCACTACTGTTTTAAAGAACACAGGCTAAGTGAAATGACCTTGACTTATCAAAATTAGAGTCCAGAAAGCAAATAGGCAGGACTCATCCCACATGGGACTAAGTTTGCAATTGCTTCTTAGAAATAGATAAGTTCTGGAACAAATCTAATTACTTGATGTCTAATATGCCAGTTTCAATAGGTCACCCTTCATTACTTGAGAGCATCTTAAATTCACAAGACAACTGGAAATGCTAAAGTTCTGAACATCATGATTTCTCACAAAATAGTTTACTATAAGAAGTTTGTAACTGAGCAATGCAAATTTTTCTATTTATTATTCTGATTCTATAAATTTTTCTGATCCTTTTAGTTTAAAAGTAGAAACAGAACATCTATATGGGCTTCAAATGCCAATATGTTGAAGCAAGGATTTTACCTCAAAATTATAAAGTACATGAAAATTTAAAGTAGTGTTACTGGAAAATCACAAGCACACAATTGTATCAGTCATTTCTATCTTTGAGATGTTTAGTCTTGTCAAATACTTTTAAAGTTTTCACCAGTGCTATATAATGGGAAAGAATGAAACATTTGAAACTAAGGGCCCAAGGTTAAAGACTTGTTCTGATAATTTTCTAGCTGTATAACTTGGGACACATCCTTGAATGCTCATAGCTCCATTTTCCTGTTCTGTAAAATGTGAAAAATAATACCTATTTCAAAAGATAGCTGTGAGCATTAAGTCAGATGATAAATGTGGAAATGATTAAATAGCGCACTCTGTAAACTAGAAATTATTGCACTATCACCACTTTTCTTCATTTGAAAAGTCATAGTGCCAATGTATGCATGGCCTTAAATTAGTTGTCTTAATAGATCAAGAAAGAGTCCCATTAAAAAAACATTGTTTTTTAATTAGCATATTTTATAATTCACTGGAACACTATCTCTAACACTCAAGGACACTGGTTTTACATTAACTAATATAGTTCAAACATTCAAAACACTTAGCTCCTAAGGATACTGTCTAGAAAGTCTGGCATGGCCACCTAAGCGTAATTAAATGAATGCGCAGTGGCACCCGCAGTGAGAGGCCTCCTCGTCCCGCCAGGTGGTTGATTTTCACTGTGTAAATTTACCCTTTGTCTGGTCCGTTGATACTGAGAGAAAGACCTACTTTATGAAGAAACCACTTCAAAATTATCTCAGAAAGATGAGAATAGCATATTTTTCCCCCATTTATTTTGAATTGAAGGAAAATTGCTTCACAGCGTTGTGTTGGCCTCTGCCATACATCAGCATGAGTCAGCCTTAGGAACACATGTGTCCCTCCCTCTTCAGCCTCCCTCTCACCTCCCACCCGATCCCACCCCTCTAGGTTGCTACAGAGCCCCAGTTTGAGTTCCCTGAGTCACACAGAAAATTCCTATTGGTTATCTATTTTACACACGGTAGTGTATATACTTCCACGTGACTTTCTCCATTCATTCCACCCTCTTCTTCCTCCCACTTCCAGCGCCCACAGTCTGTTCTCTATATCTGCATCTCCATTGTTGCCCTGAATAAATAGATTCATCAGTACCATCTTTCTAGATTCCATATATAGAGAATAGCATATATTTTATCAAGCGTAGGAGAAAAAGCATGTATAGATCATGCATATCAAGACTAGGAAATCCAAGGTTTTTTTAGGGAAAATGCTTTGTAAAACTTTTAAAAAAATATTTATTTATTTGGCTGTTCCAGGTCTTAGTTGTGGCATGTGGGATCTAACTTCCTGACCAAGGAACAAACCTGGACCTCCTGTATTGGGAGCACAGTCTTAGCCACTGGACCACCACAGAAGTCCCTGTAAAATTTCTCTAAGGAAGAAATTCCTCTGAGAATGAAAGAAAATTATATTTCAAAAAAAGAGGGCTATATATTCAGTGTGTAGAGTAACTTTATATGCAGAATTTTTGGAACAATGTGAACAGGGTTTATACCCTTTGCTTTTTTGGTTTTTTGAACTTCTCTAATAAGACATTATGCGGTTTTGTTGTTTTTCTTTTAATTATCAGTTCAAGATGGTGAAAGAATAAGACGAGGACACCACTTTCTCCCCCACAAATTCATCAAAAGATCATTTGAATGCTGAGCAACCTCCACAAAACAACTTTTGAACACTGGCAGAGGACACCAGGCACCCAGAAAGGCAACCCATTCTCTTCAAAAGGAGGTGAAAGTGAAAGCACTCAGTCATGTCCGACTCTTTGCAACCCAGGCCAGAATTCCAGAGTGGGGATCTTCCCAACCCAGGGATCAGACCCAGGTCTCCCATATGGCAGGTGGATTCTTTACCAGCAGAGCCACAAGGGAAGCCCCATCAAAAAGAGCTAGGGCAAGATATAAAAGACAAAAAGAGAGACAAATGAGTTAGGGATGGAGACCTGTCCTGGGGAGGGAGTCGTGAAGGAGGAGGAGTTTTTAAACAGTAAGGAACCCTCTCACAGGCAGATCTGTGGGGAGTTTTGGAATCTCAGAAGGCAACATAACCTGGAGGGGGGGAGGGGGGGGGAACCCACAGAATACATGCCTAACCACAACTGCAGAGAAGAGAATTTTCCCGTGAAAGGCTCTAACCTAACAAGGCAACATGCAGCCTGGCCCGCTCACAGAGCAAAGGACTGAGTGAATACCAAAGGAGAGCTGCTGCTGCTGCTGCTGAGTCGCTTCAGTCGTGTCCAACTCTGTGCAACCCCACAGACGGCAGCCCACCGGGCTCCCCCGTCCCTGGGATCCTCCAGGCAAGAACGCTGGAGTGGGTTGCCATTTCCTTCTCCAGTGTATGAAAGTGAAAAGTGAAGTGAAGTCGCTCAGTCGTGTCTGACTCTTAGCGACCCCATGAACTGCAGCCTGCTAGGTTCCTCCATCCATGGGATTTTCCAGGCAAGAGTACTGGAATGGGGTGCCACTGCCTTCTCCAAAAGGAGAGCTAGCTGGGTGCATACCGGCCCCTGCCCACCCAGAGGCAGAGAGGCAGGCATGCAACAGCCAGAGCCAGAAGGCAAGGGGCTGCTGCAGTCTCAGCCCTAGAGACGCGGGCATCTTCAACAAAACCCTGAGCAGGCTCCCAGCTGCTAACCACGTCTTCCTGAGATCCTGGGTGGGTGACATCCACCAAGAGGGTCACAGCCTGAGATCAGCTCTCCAGAGGAGACACACGGCACACCTGAGACAGTGCTTTCATGGGGCACCTGTAGAATCGAGCAGCGGGACCAGGGAGGTGACTAAGATGCATGTCCCACCTAGGACAGTGTACATGCCAAGCACCTGGCCAGCTGAGCTGCTCAGATCTGGGAAGGGCACAAAATGCACGCCCAACTCAGAGAGACTGAGCCAGAACTGTGTCTGAGTGTTTCCTGTGGAAGCACCGGGGCAGCGGCCTGCCGCAGGGACAGGGGCTCTGAGTGCAGCACACCTGGGTATGGCATAAGCCCTCTTGGAGGAGGTGGCCATTAACCCCACCATAGAGCCAATAGAACTTACACAGGACTGGGGAAACAGACTCTTGGAGGGCACAAACAAAACCTTGTGCACATCAGGACCCAGGAGAAGGGAGCAGTGACCCCACAAGAAACTGATCCAGACATGCCCATGAATGTCCAAGAGTCTCTGGCAGAGGCGTGTGTCAGCAGTGGCCTGCTGCAGGGTTGGGGGCACCGAGTGCAGCAGTGGGTGCGGGGGACCTTTTGAAGGAAGTTGCCATTATCTTCATTACCTCTACCATACTTTGGTTTCGGGTCAAGCAACAGGGAGGGAACACAGCCCTGCCCATCAATTGAAAATTGTATTAAACATTTATTGAACATGGCCCCAATCATCAGAACAAGAACCAGTCCCCCCTGCCGCCCCCCTCCCCCAGTCAGTCTCTTCAATAAGGAAGCTTCCATAAGCCTCTTACCCTATCCATCAGAAGGCAGGCAGAATGAAAACCACAGTCACAGAAAATTAACCAAACTGATCACATGGACCACAGTCTTCTCCAGCTCAATGAAACTATGAGCCACGCTGAGTAGGGCCACCCAAGACAGGTTATGGCAAAGAGTTCTGACAAAACATGGTCCCCTGGAGAAGGGAATTGCAAACCACTTCAGTATTCTTGCCTTGAGAACCCCTTGAACACTATGAAAAGGCCGAAACTATGACACAGTATGAAAAGGCCAAAGATGAACTCCCTCCCCAGGTTGGTAGGTGCCCAATATGTTACTGGAGAAGAGTGGAGAAAATAGTCCAGAAAGAATGAAGAGACAGAGCCAAAGCAAAAACAATACTCAGTTGTGCATGTGACGGGTGATGGAGTAAGTTCAATGCTGTAAAGAGCAATATTGCATAGGAACCTGGAAATGTTAGGTCCGTGAATCAAGGCAAGCAGGAGATGGCAAGGGTGAACATTAACATTTTAGGACTCAGTAAACTAAAACAGACTGGAATGGGTGAATTTAACTCAGATGACCATTATATCTACTACTGTGGGCAAGAATCCCTTAGAAGAAATGGAGTAGCCATCATAGTCAACAAAAGAATCCGAAATGCAGTACTTGGATGCAGTCTCAAAAACGACAGAATAATCTCTGTTCATTTCCAAGGCAAACCATTCAGTATCACAGTACTCCAAGTCTGTGCCCTGATCAGTAATGCTGAAGAAGCTGAAGTTGAATGGTTCTGTGAAGACCTACAAGACCTTCTAGAACTAATACCCCAAAAAGACATCCTCTTCATTCTAGGGGACTGGAATGCAAAAGTAGGAAGTCAAGAGCTGCCAGGAGTAACAGGCAAATTTGGGCCTGGAATACAAAATGAAGCAGGTCAAAGGGTAACAAGAGTTTTGCCAAGAGAATGCACTGGTCATAACAAATACTTCTTCCAGCAACACAAAAGAAGACTCTACACATGGACATCACCAGATAGTCAACACTGAAATCAGATTGATTATCTTCTTTACAGTCAAAGATGGAAAAATTCTATACAGTCAACAAAAACAAGCCCAGGAGCTGACGTGGCTCAGATTATAAACTCCTTATTGCAACATTCAGACTTAAATTGAAGAAAGTAGGGAAAACTACTCGACAATTCAGATATGACCTAAATCAAATCCCTTATGATTACACAGTAGAAGTGACAAATAGATTCAAGGAATTAGATCTGATAGACAGGGTGTCTGAAGAACTGTGGACAGAGGTTTGGAACATTGTACAGAAGGCAGTGATCAAGATCATCCCCAAGAAAAAGAAATGCAAAAAGGTAAAATGGTTGTCTTAGGAGGCCTTACAGATAGCTGAGAAATGAAGAGAAGCTAAAGGCAAAGGAGAAAAGAAAAGATATACCCATCTGAATGCAGAGCTCCAAAGAATAGTAAGGAGAGATAAGAAAGCCTTTCTCAGTGATCAGTGCAAAGAAATAGAGGAAAACAATAGAATGAGAAAGACTAAAGGTCTCTTCTAGAAAATTAGAGATACCACGGGAATGTTTCATGCAAAGATAGGATCAACAAAGGACAGAAATGGTATGGACCTAACAGAAGCAGAAGCTATTAAGAAGAGGTGGCAAGAATACACAGATGAACTATTACAAAAAAAAATCTTCATGACCCAGATAACCATGATGGTGTGATCACTCACCTAGAGCCAGGTATTCTGGAATGTAAGGTCAAGTGGGCCTTAGGAAGCATCACTCTGTACAAAGCTAGTGGAGATGATGGAATTCCAGCTGAGCTGTTTCAAATGCTAAAAGGTGATGCCGTAAAAGTGCTCCACTCATGTCAGCAAATATGGAAAACTCAGCAGTGGCCACAGGACTGGAAAAGGTCAGTTTTCCTTCCAATCCCAAGGAAAGGCAATGCCAAAGAATGTTCAAACTACTACACAAATGCACTCATCTCACACGCTAGCAAAGTAATGCTCAAAATTCTCCAAGCCAGGCTTCAGCAATACATGAACCGTGAGTTTCCAGATGTTCAAGCTGGATTTAGAAAAGGCAGAGGAACCAGAGATCAAATTGCCAACGTCTACTGGATCATTGAAAAAGCAAGAGAGTTCCAGAAAAACATCTACTTTTTCTTTTTTGACTATGCCAAAGCCTTTGACTTTGGAAATTCTGGATGGAAATACCAGATCACTGACCTGCCTCCTGAGAAATTTGTATGCAGGCCAGAAAGCAACATTTAGAACTGGACATGGAACAACAGACTGGTTCCAAATTGGGAAAGGAGTATATATTGTCACCCTATAAGGCTATATATTGTCACCCTGCTTATTTAACTTACATGCGGAGTACATCATGCGAAATGCCGGGTTGGAGGA
>SJYC01120448.1:0-22080 GCA_006408675.1 Madoqua kirkii
ACTTTTAAATGGTTTAAATGGGAGTTTTATGTTTTCTCATTAAAAAACAGAACATCTTTCTTTTCATAGGAAAAACATTTATATTTTGTTTGTTTTTCCAACCCCACCATGCAGCTTTTAGGATTTTGGTTCCCTGACCGGGAATCAAGCCTGGGCCATGGTATTGAAAGCCCTAATCACTGGACCACCAGGGAACTCCCAGTCATAGGAAAATATCTTAAACTATATATGAAAGAACATTGTGTGGTTTTAACAAATGCACAAAAAATAATTTACAAGAGGCAAAGATGGTGTTACTGATAGGTTGATCGTGTTATGCAAGTGTCAGCTTATAAAGGTTACGGAAAGGGAGATGGTTTGACTCAGAATAATTCCCCACCTACAACTCCTCTGAGTGCCTCGAGTGTCCAGTCTGCTCCTCTGTCCCACTGAGAGGTCAGGTTTCATTTTTGCCTTGGAGCCATGACCCAGACCAGCAGCACAGTGCCTGCCTCATGAGAGGGTAGAGAACACACACCCTGTGAGGCACACCAATCAGACACGAGGATACCGAGTCTAACCAGAAGAAAGCCACAGTCAGAAGTGGCTGCCCAACCTGCAAGGCCCTCGCTCTGCGATTCTTCAGTCTCTAACTTTTCTCACTGAATATCCACTCCCACTAAGAGCACCTTTTGCAGACTTCATTTGAAGTGAGAAAACATGTCTTGCTTTGCCTCTAATGTGTGGATTTTTCCAGCTTCCTACTAACAGATTATGATCTCCAGACCTAGGTCTGAAGGCCAGTTTTACGCCAGACCCTTCACACAGTAAGGTAGTCCACAGTTTGCTATTTCAAGGTATGGGGGGAGTAGGAGGGGACAAAGAATCACAACTGCCTAGGGAGGAAAAAAAAAGAGTTTATAAGGGCAGCCTCCCTCTTGAGAGTTGAATTTGATCCTTTAAGGCCAGCAATTCAATCTTTTAAAAGGCACATCTCTGTTCTAATCAATCAAGCTTTCATTTCCAACAGCAATAACCTTCCCTAGGCACTCAAGAAATCAGAACTAGAATCTTGGACATAGAAAGTCAATACAGAGTTTTCTACTGAGTCGGCCTGGTTCTACAAACCTCCCCAGGATTTTGTCAGCAGGAAATCTGATGCTCCAATATATCATGGGATGCCAATACCATCTATCAGTTCAAATCTGTCACATTAGGTAGAAAAGATGTGGTTTGCATCCAGGGCTTAAGGAACAGAGTGTCTGATAAATCTGAGAAGAATCAAAGATAAGTAATGGTCTCTGGTGAGTTTTCGAACCTCTCATCTTGGGTTTATTGTTTTGTGAAGACTATACTTGAGGTTGATTGACTAGATATTCTGGGTCTTAGGGGTTCTGATCCAAAGCACTTAGCTAGTGGCATTGCAGATGCTCTTAGCCAATAAAAGGGTCAAACATCATGGATGTGATATCAGCCCTCTGTCATCTTCATTAAGCTTTGTAGGAAGTGATAGGAAGAATCATACAATCTAGGTGACCCACACACAATGCAATTTAAGGTACAAGATATTTTTAAGCGGTTTTTTTTTTCTCCAAGGTGCCACATTAGAAATTTGCTCAAGGAACATCCAAATTTCAATAAGACTGGAAAAATAATAGTGTGGGCAAACATATTCTAAGGGATGATTAGTCAATATTATATCATGTTATATCATATCTTAACTGACTGATGTCTGGATGGTTAATGGATGTGAAGTCACATGGCAGGGCTTCAGGTTGAAGCCCTCACCCCCACCCCCACCACAGTAGGAGGCATGTAAGAGTTGGAGGCCATTTGACTTTCTAAGCCTGCAAAACAGGGATCAGAATAGCTGGTTTGCCAGGACAGCAAAGGAAATGAAGTTTGTAACTATGTTTTGCATTCCGTAAAAGTTACATCATTGCTATATGGGCAGTTTTCAGAAGTAATAGTTCTGAGATCCTTACAGGTACGCCACCTCTCTATCTTGTATAGCAAGTTCCCAGCCTGATAGAATTCTTTTAGAAAAACACTTTATTGATGTATGATTGACATACAAAAATTTGTAATGTTTAATATGTACCCAATTTTATGAGTTTGAAGGTAAATATTAACCCATGAAACTATCACCACAATCTACAACAGAAACATCTCCAGTAGCACTGAAAGCTTCCTCCTGTCCTAATTATTTATTCTTGTGTGTGTGTGTGTGTGCGTGTGTGTATATGTAACCTAAGCTTTACCCTCTTAGCAAAATCTCAAGTATACAATACAACTATAGGCTCTGTGCTTTAAGTAGAAATCTAAGGACTTATTCATCTGTATAACTGAAACTTTAGAATCAAATTCATAGTTGAAAATTTATTGCCACAAGTATCCTGAAAGTTTTTTATAGCTTAGTTGGAAACTAATCTTTATATGTTAACAGTATCATCATAAAACAAAGGTAATAATATTGCATTCCATGACCCTTTAAGATAAGTTCTGATCATTTCATTAGACATGCAGTTATAGAAGTCACTTGTTATGATTGCATACTTAGATTTCTTGCCACTGCTTTTGATACAGTGAATACATGAAATAATTCTGAGTCAGAATTGCTTAAAAATCTTGTTAGCACTTATCTTCTAGACATTTAATAGGACAAACTTCAGCAATGCCATCTCTCTGAGTTGCTCAACTACATGTAGATATGATATTTTTCCTTTGCTACCAAGTCCTCCTGCTGAGCCAACCACCATCTCGGGACCTGACCCAGGATTGTGAGCTCCAACACATCAGTGGAGGTATTCCATGCTGCGAGGCATTGGAGATGCACACAGGATGGAAAATTAATCCATCCTGTGGCCAGAGTTGGAACTGCCTAGAAATCCTCCTGACTCCCTAACGACTCTGGTTAAGACAGCCTGGTGGTAGCTGCTCTTAAATGCTTGGTGTGAGCCTGGGTGCCCCAGAATAGCTTTCATCAGGCAGGATGGGGCAGGAGATGGTCACAGTTGTTTAAAGGTTCAAACAAGCAGATCAGTCATTTAACCAGAGGCAGTGCTTAAAAATATAACTGCCAGAGAACCAGTTTGTGGTTTGCAAACAGACAAATGGGTGTGGGCTGAAAATGTGGCATAACCACCCAGGAAGAACTGAAATTGCCAAGCAGGAGGCATAACTACACGCCCTGGTTATGACCTCTTGCCTGGCAGCTCCCAGCAACATAAGCCCGTGTCCGTTATCTGTAAGAAAATGAAGGTATCTATCTGAAAGTAAAGAAGGGCTTAAGGTGGTTCTTCACCTATTAGTGCAGGTCCGAGGGCAGCAAGGCACACCAAGGGGAGCCCTTGGACATGGAAGAGACCCCAGCGCTCCTGCCCTAGCTCTGTCACTGACAAGAGCAAATCTTGCAAATGCTCTGGGCCTCAGCATCCTCATTCATGAAATGGGAATAACTGCACCAGCTGCATCTTCCTTGCAGTATCGTGTTGAGGCTCAAGCAAACCATCAAGAAGTTTCTAAGAGCTCCTGGTGTTCCCAGAAGTATAGATCTTGAGGGGGGCTGGGATGAGGATGAGGAAGAGTATCTGGCCTGGAGTATTCACAACAGATTTTGGAGGAACTGGGATTCAAACCTGGGAAAATAGTAAATCGTTGGATAGTATTTGCACAAGGACTCTGTTTCAGAATACGACCTCTAATTCCTGTAAGATTTCACAAGCAAGGAGGGTGTCCATGGAGAGGCACAGCTGAGGTGGATCCTGAATGATGAGGACAAATGAGCTGGACAAAAGGAGGGAAGGACAGGTGTTCCTTGTGAGAGGGGCCGTGTCAAGGCTTGGAGGCGATAGCAAGCAGTGTTATTCAAGGAGGCATGAATCACCTGACAAAAGAGCTCGAGAGGAATGAAACGGTGCAGGTAGGATGAGACCAGATTAAAGTAGCAGTGAAACCAGACGGAAGAGGCATTTAGGAAGAAAGAGAAAGTTCCAGGAGAGTTTCAAGCAATAGTTTAAGGAAGATTAGTCTGGCAAGAAATATGCAGGCTGGTTGCAGCTAAGATGGAAAAGAATTATGGAAAATTATCTATTAGCCATTCATAGCAGTGGTAGTGGAGAAAAATGGAGGATAAGAAACAAAGGAAAAAACTGAAAAGTATGGATGACTAGTTTGGATGTAGAGGATACCCTGGTCCATAGTAAAGACTGAGACCACTTTGTTAGCTCTGCTTTCTTGGAGAGTGGTTTCAAGCCATTGTTCCCAGAGTATTGTGAATACAACTGACTCATTGATAAGGACAGTTTTTTCTTGCTGCCCACAGCTTTCATCACATGGTTCTGTAAGTGGGGTTTTCTTGATTCTTTCCAGTTCGATTTAACATAAACTCCTGCTGTCCAGTTTTGCAATCAATGTTTATTGCTGTGTCCTTTTGTTGTTTTTTCACATTACAGGGGCACCAGAAGGAGAAGAGAGGGAGGACAGGCCCAAGACAATATGAAAACATAATTGCTGAAAAGCTCCCTAGCCTGGGAAAAGAAACAGTTATCAAAGTCCAGGATGCACAGTGCCGCATACAGCCAAAACACATTGTAATCAAAATGATTAAAATTAAATATGAACAAGGAATACTAAAAGCAGCAAGTGAAAAGCGCAACAAATAACATACAAGGGAACTCCCATAAGGCTACTGGTTGATTTTTCAGCAGAAACTCTGAAGACCAAAAGGGAATGACAATGTAAAGTGATGAAAGGGAAAAAAACCTACAACCAAAAATACTCGTATTTTTTTAACCTGTGGAACTCCGAAGCTTGAAAGTAGACTTATGTGTAGAATTCATTCTTTATCTGAATCTGTACACTATTTGTACGAATTTTAGCCACTGGAGCCTAGTGGCAAGACGCAATTCCAAAGTAGCCCACTAGATGGAAGACAATAACTACTTTCTCCCCACCCCATTCCAAATAAATGAAAGGGTGGGAAAACCGAGCACTGTGGCTTCACACGTTTGTCTTCCAACCTCTTATAAGAAAACACAGACTTTTATAGCGACATCTATCTGCACTGCGCTGAAAAAGTGAGAGAAGGATTTTCAGACTACTGAGACCTAAGTACACTTTTTCCCCCCCTGAAGTTTTTGGTTTGACTTTGGTTTTGCCCAGGAAGGACACAGTGGAGGGAACAAATAATGAGCGTGATCTTGATAACATTTTGAAGAGAGAGACTATTGATTACAATACAGTATGTATTGATTGCCTGGTTGATCTCTGCATGGCAGGGTTGGGGGAGTTCGGTGGGAAGGGCACAGTGGAAATTTACAGATGGAAGCCGTGGTCACAATGAATAACACTGAGATTGTTCCCTAAAGTCACAGAGCAAAATCATCCGAGGCTCTGTGCCACCTCCTCATCAGAGCCCTGATGCCCCAGGGGTGAGAAACTTCAAGTTGCTTAAGGGAGGCATTTAGTTTACCTTCCTCCCCCAGGATAGAACTGCATTTCATCAGCTCAGCGGAAAGCAGCTGACAGTGGACTTCACACCTAACTCTGATATGGAATTGCTATGAAAAGTGACCCAGCGAGGATAAGGACCTGGACCCAGACCGGGATGCGCCCCGGGAAGCCGGCGGCTCCTGGCGGTAGCGAGGAGTGGTTAAGTGCAGGTAACGAAAAGGTTAAGTGCTTTCCTCGTCGCTCACCTTCCACTGCGGAGGAGCTGCCAGGCCAACCGCAGGCTGCAGCTGCACTCACGTGACTTCTCCTTCCAGTTTTCCTACGGGAAGCACGCGCAATCTGTGGAGTATTATTACCATATATAGAGAGAAACTGCTAGGCGGAAAACCCCGGAGAAGCCTGAGTCAGTTGCCTTAAGTAGGAGTGCCCGGCCGCGGGAGGGGGCGGTCAGGAGGAAACCTGCCCTTCAGCACGCATCATTACTAACGGTGTCAGGTCTGCTGATGATTCAGAAGACAGATCAGAAAAGGGAAGTGCTGCAAACGGGCATCTAACTGCAGCAAAGGTTATTAAACAGTTATTAAAAATTATGGAGACCTAATGAAAGACAGACTTTTCTCAACCTTATTTTTAAAGATGATAAGTTCTAACCTTCTCCCTACGTGTACTTTTTTATATAAACAAAACAAAAAATATTCTAAATAGAAATAGTCCAGTGGATGATCTAAGACGAAATCTCTGTGACTGAAGCATTGCTGCCAGTTAAAAAATAATCAGGTTACACATGAGGTATCCCTACTGACCAGAAATGATTATGGATGTGTAACTGCTTTGATGTTGTGACATAACTGTTACTGGCAGACTGAGAAATAGAACCACAAGAATTAGACCAGAATGGTTATCAAAGGGAGGTCGGAGACTTTTGGATGAAGGTCTGGAAAAGAATTGAAAGCTTTTACATCTATTCCTAGCGTTTCCATCTTGCCAGTGTGTGCACAGCTCAAACTACCTCAGTTTTCCACTCATAAAATGGTCATAGCAGCTATCTCTACATAGTTTTTAATACTCTATTAAATTTTTCTGAGATTACGCCCATAATGCTTTCTGAACGTCTTGGAAGCAACAGAGTCTCACTTTTTAAAACTTTCCTGTCACAGCCTATTGTCATCTGATCATCAGCATATAGTTTTTTATATAGTTTTGTTGATGATCAGACAATAATAAATAATGCCTGTAACTTGGGAAATTTAAACATTACTAAATAACCAGAGTGAGCCTATAGGCTTATTCTTGGATTCCATAAAAGTGACCCCCAAAAGGGCAGAGTATCCTGTTCAAGTCAACTAGGAAAACCACTCTATAATGTTGCTAAGATTAAATAAGCAACGTGACAGAGGAAACCAAATAACTACCCACTGAGAGTCTCCTTGTGTAAAGTAATAATTCTGCAGATTTCCAAATATATCCCCCGAAATAATACTTTCCCACTAAATTGATTGTCATTTCTTTAACAGAAGGTAACATTCTCATCCTGGAAAAATCAAGCAGTAGAGAAATGCGAAAAAGAAAAATGTGAATATCCCCTACAGTCTTACACTCCCCAGAGACCAGAGAGATCAAAACTATCCTGCCTGACCTCTTCCTAAGGATAAACATGTACACATACACATGCACACACACAGCTGTGATCATAATACAGGTAATGCTCTGCAAGGGACTTCCTTCACTTGATTAATTTTATATAACTTTACGGATTAATATGTATACAACAACCCCATTATTAGTACTGGCTGCAGCCATTGACTGATAGAACTGTTTATCAGTTCCTCCATCTCTGATGAAGCCTTAGGGTTCCCCTCAGTGATGTTTTCAGATTACAGAAAATGTTGCAGTGAACATCTTAAATTCTTACATATCCATAATCAAGTATTTCCCCAATGGTAAATTATAATGAGGGGGATTTCTGTGTCAAAGTCAGGAGACTTTAAAAATGCTACAGTTTCATTTCTCTCCCTTTCCTCAAAAGCACTCACGTGCCCACTGTGGACTTACAAAATATTCACAAAATGAAAGCTGAGAGTTATGTTTTATTCAGTGGGAATTTTTAGGACTTCAACCCCGGGAGCATCTCAAGTAACCCTGAGAGAGCTGTTCCGAGGAGGTGAGTGGGGAAGCCAGGTTATACAGAAATAAGTTTTGCAACAAAGGGCAGGTAATTGGAACATCAAAAGATTATTGTTAATGAAAGAAAACCAGATATTCCAAGTTATGAAAGATGCAAGAGTTGGGGCTCACTGAAATAAATCACTCCTTTATATATACCTGAGCTCTCTGGGGCCAGCATACCGTGTTTCCGCACCCCTGAGCTTCCTGAGGGCTCACGTAGGGATGGCTGCAGTCTGATGGCTGCTAGACTGCAGGTACTCTTCTCCTTCCCGAGTGCCCCTGGGCTCACTGGCTCACTAAGCATGGTGGCTGCAACTGCTGATGGCTGTGAGATCCTTTGTTTACTCCTATGGCAGGAAATATTCCATTTCTCACCATCTACTGAATTGTATGAGGGTCTATTTTCTGTTGCTGCTGTATTTGCAGCTCAAGCCATTCTTGGTAAGATATGTTGGAAGTCTTACCAGTTTAAGCATCATGGTACTGTGATCAAAGACCCCGCCAAAGAATATCAGCTGATCCAGCCAATCAGTTTCTGTTCCCCTGGTTTTTCACAGCAGGCAGACAACAGTGGTGCCTACTTTACTATTAGTTACATGGGTACCTAAACGTGGAGTTGTACAAAACCTCTCCCCAGAATGTGGCTTAGACATGACCTGTGGGAGATGCCTTCACTCCCCATTGCCCAAGTCTGAATGGTGGGATTTCCACTTTCCCACAGACCTCAGCAATGATGAGCTTGCATGCGAGAGTCTGAGGGGCCTCCTTGGACCCAGGAAAAAGAAAAGGTGGTTGAAGTGAAGTCAGCCATTAGTTCATATCTCTTAACACCCAAGGCTTGGTCCTTTGGAGCAAACAACTCTCCTGTAGGGGAGGCCAGGAAGTGCGTGGTAGAAGGCAGATCCCATGAGGGAACACTGCAAAAAGGCCCCTTCTCCTATGATTGTTTCCTCCCTTTCTTTTTTTTTAAACTGAGGTATATTGACATATGGGCTACCCCGGTGGCTCAGGAGTAAATGATCTGCCTGCAGTGCAGGAGACTTTCAGGAGACGTGTGTTGTGTGTTCAATCCCTGGTCAGGATGATGCCCTGGAACAGGACATGGCTATACTCACTCCAGTATTCTTGCCTGGAGAGTTCCATGAACAGAGGAGCCTTGGAGGCTACAGTCCATGAGATCACAAACAGTTGGACACAACTAAGCAACTAAACAATGCTGACATATAAGATTGTACTAATTTTAGGTATACAATGTAATTTAATATTTTATTGTGAAGAGACCAGTTAACATCCATCACCATAGTTTTTCTAAAGATGAGAACTTCTAAGATTTACTCTTTATCCTCCTCTCTTGATTTATCCTTTGTTATACCAGTTTTTATAATTTTTTTCTTTATTGACCAGGCAGTTCTACATATTGGTTTAGTTATACTGGTGGTCACTGTTATATTTACCAAAGACATATAAACCCACATTTCTCTCTCAAACTCTAACAGCAGTTATAGCAATGTCCTGGACTTCCTACCCCAATGGGAACCCTTTGCAAGTCTTTATTTTTTCTTCCCACCCTTCTTCTTTCCTTTCCCCAGGCTTTACTGAATAATCTGTCCAATTTTCCAGACACTGTGATCATTATTTTCTTACAATATGACTTATTTTTTTAGATTACTTTTAATTGCATCACACTTCATTTCTCAGAATTTATTTAGATTTTACTCTAAATTTTATTGGATTTTTACTACTTAGTGTCCTTTCTTATATATCATATCTTTTCCTTTCTTGTAATCTTTACTCTGATCCAGATTTTATTTAACTAAAATATCTTCACAAGCAATTATCCAAAAAGAGTACATGATTGATATATTATTACATTCTGATTTTCTGAATATCTATAATTCATAGTTACCATTCTTTTCCTTGTTAACTTATAACTCTAATAAAACCTCATACCCTTCATGTTTCTTGATATTAGAAATGGGCTTTGAAAAATAATGCTGTCATTATTTGATGAATATTTTCAATTAGCAGATACAGCAGGTACTTTCTCTAGCTCTGAAGAATTGTTTTATATTATTTCATTGATTTTTGTCCTGCTTCCATTTTTGCATTTAGAACTGTGATTGTTCTTAGATTAGACTACTAAATCTGTTCTCCAAGGTATTTTTCTTTTCCCACAATCTTTCTTGTGTGTATACTTCATCAGTGTAATCCAGATTTGGGGTTGTCATATTATTCACTGTCATTATCTAGAGGTTTTTTTTTTGCAACTATGGTTTTAAATTTTTGTCAAAGAACTGTTTATTTTCAGAGCATTTATTTTGATGAAAATCTGGTTTGTTGGTTGGTTTGCTGGTTTAGTGGATGCAGTATCGTCTCAAATCTCATTGTGAATATAAACTAGGAGTTTTTTCCTAATTCCCTTGGATCTTGTTTCATGGAGGTCCCTTTGTTCTAAATGGTCATCTTGGTGCTCCCCTTCTGACCAGAAGATTCTACCTCTGTAGTTAGTCATGTGTTGTTGCTCTCTAGCTGATTTACTTGTATTAGCAGGTGTGAGTCTCTTTAGCACTAACTTAGATCTGGCCCTGGGGTCTCCTGGGAGGAAATGATCAGAGCCTTGACCAAAAGGAGCTTCTTAGGCAGGCTGGTTATGAGGGAGGGCACAGTGCAAGTGGCTCCCTTTCAAGTACGCCAGAGGAAAGCGCCCTGGCATGCCGAGCCCGCTCCACAGGCAGGCGGCAATGGGGCCAACTGGGATTGGAGCTATTCCTCTGGCCAACTGAAGGGGTTTGGGCCAGCGAGAAGATGCCTTCAAACACAGATCTGACCACGGACTCCAGAGGTTTCCCTGAGGAGAGGGAGCTTTCTTATATAAAGACCTCTTATAGGCTTTCTTATAACCTGACACCCCCTGTACAGCCTCTGTAGGAATTTTCTGTTGCATGACAAATGACCACAAAGTTAACGGCTTAAAATAACACCGTGTATTATGTCACAGTTTGCCCAGGTCAGGAGTCCAGGCATGTCCTCTGATCAGGCTCCACCAGGCCACAGTCTCATCCCACATGGGGCCCCAGATTCTCTCTCAAGCTCAGTAAGTGTTTGGCAGAATTCGGTTCCTTGCAGCCAGATGACCGAGTCCCCTGTTTTCTTGCTGGGAACTGTGCTCCGTTCCTAAGGCCACTTGATGTCTCCTGCTGCATGGCCCCCCAAGGCAGGCCACAAAGCAACTCTCTGCAGCTTTCCAGGCCCCTTCAGGCAAGTGTAGGGTGTTCAGACTGCCATGTCATGGCTTAGGACGCAACAGAGCCTTTGTGACTGTGTAGAGGTTGACCTGAGGTCCCTGAGATGCAAAATTGATTATTAGGGATGACATGCTTCAATCTCTTTAAGAAGAACACAGTCTCTAGGGAAGGAATTTTAAGACAGAGAGGGCAGTTCAGGTAATAATACTAATAGCATGATCCAGACCAAAATCCAATGCCACAGAAGAACAATGAGTTTCTAGAAATAAAATTATCTTGAGGATGCTCTGTGAAAGACACTGTGGAGAGAATGAGGAGAAGCTAGGGAGGAAATATCTCACAAGACATGTTCGATAAAGGATGTTTACCCAAAGTACAGAAAAAACTGTTAAAACTCAACAATAAGAAAATTAACAACCAGATTTTAAAATGAGCAAAAGATCTGAACAGACAACTCACCAGAGAAGATGTACAGATGGGAAATAAGCGTAGGAAGAGATGTTCTACATCATGCGTCATCAGGGAACTGTTAATTAAAACAATAATGAGATGCCAACACACACCTGTTAGAATGGCCAAAATCCAGAACACCCTTCCCACCAAATGTTCACAAGGAGCATCTGAACCCTCATTCATTGCTGGTGGGAGTGCAAAATGGTGCAGCCACTTTGGAAGACCATTTGGCAGTTTCTTACAAAACTAAACATACTCTTACCATGTACTCCAGGAATCACACTCTGGTATTTATGCAAATAAGTGAAAACTTATGTCCACATACCCCACCCCCCAAAAACGTGACCTCTCAAGCCATGAGACACATGGAGGAAATCGAGACATAAAGAGCTAGTTGGAAAAGGCTACATGCTGTATGATTCCAATTATACGACACTCTGGGTAAAGGCAAAATTGTGGAGACATAAAAACGCTGGTTGCAAGTGAACAGGAGACGGGGAAGGATGAATAGGCAGCCACAGAGGATTTTTTAGGGCAGTGAAACTATTCTGTACGATACCACTATAGGGAGATTCTCTACTTTCTACTAAGTTTTGTTGCAAACCTAAAACTTTGGTTGATCTGAAAAACAAAGTCTATGTAAACATGAGGAACATGGGTTTCTGAAGGATCTGTAAAGACTGGCTTGAACATCTGCGTAGCTGATGGTCAGTGTTCCTTCCAGCCCAGTCGCTCTGGCTGGCGCAAAGCCTGTGCCCGGGAGCGATGGCTGTGAGGCTCTATTCACTGAAGACGCAGCCTAAGCACAGAGCAAACCCAGCTAAGCTCCTTCTCCCTAGGACTTCAACGGGGATGAGGACAGAGCAGTATTGTGTGAAGTAGACTAGCCACATCTGTTGCCTGAGGGTGACAGATATGCAACAAAACCCCCTTTGGCAGTGAGAAACAACGTCAGTGTTAATTCTTCAGATGTGGGTATTGTGCTCTCTTGGGAATAAGAATCAGACAGATGACCCTTCGAGTGGCACTTAAGTCCAAGGGGGCTTCCCAGGTAGGCAGTAGTAAAGAATTTGCCTGCCAATGCAAGAGACAGTGGGTTTGATAGGAGACAGGAGACTTGGATTTGATCCCTGGGTCAGAAAGATTGCCTGGAGGAGGAAATGGCAACCCACTCCAGTATCCTTGCCTGGAAAATTCCATGGAGGAGCCTGGGGCTACAGTCCATGGGTTCACAAAGAGTTGGACACAACTGAGCACACACACACAGAGTTCAAGGAGGGTACTTAGGTATATCATGCGGGTGATGAAAGAGAAAGCTGGAGGGAGAGTTACACAGTGATCTGGATAATTTTGGAACTGGAGGGTTTCCATTCATATTGGAAAAGTAGAATAATGTAACATCTACTCACAGATGATTGTATAATTTATTTTTTTCAAATACTTTGACTTTGTTTTATGTCCATAAGTTTCCATTTGTATATTTGGAACTCAAAGAGTACAGTGTGTGCAGGAGAAGGATTTGGGAAGTAATCCATCCATCTTAGAGTCAAAACTAAAAATAGTTAACTTGTATCCAGATAACTTTTTAAAAGAGAAAACACTAGATTGAAATCATAGCATATTTGACAAACCACATAATCCATGCGCCTCTGCTTTCTTAGTGGATTGAGATCCCCTGGGAATATCCGCAACAGGATGTGGGGAGGAAATCCTACAACAGCTACTTAGATGGAGTCTCTGAGTTGCTGCTTTGGTTTCGTTTTAATGTTCCTGGATTCTCAGGCTCATTGTTTCCTTTCTTCTTCGGCTTCTTACCCGGCTATAAACTGGTCAAACCACACCCATTAGAAAAACTAGTATCAAAAAAAGAAAGAATAAAGGAAGGAAGAGAGAGAGAGGAAGAGAGAAGGAAGAAAGGGAGAGAGGGAGGAAGGCATGTTAGAGGCGGGAAGAAAGGAAATAACCAGCACCGATGATAATGTGGGGAAATTGGGACCTTTGTGCACTGCTGAAGCGAGTGTGAAATGGTGCCATGCTACAAAAACCAGCACGGCAGTTCCTCACAAAATTAAACAAAATTACCATATGATCCAGCAATGCCACTTCTGGGTATCCACCCAAAGGAATTGAAAGCAAGCACTGGAAAAAGATATTGGTACACCCATGTTCATAGCAGCATTATTCATAAGAGTCAAAAGATGGAAACACCCCAGTGTCCACTGATGGATGAACAGGTAACGTCGTCTATACATACAATGCATTCAGTGGAGTAGTATGCAGCCCTGAAAGGCATGAGCTGCTGACACACACTTATTGCATGGATGAACCTTGAAGACAGTATGCTAAGTGAAACAAGCCAGGCACAAAGGGACAAATATTGCATCTTTCCACTTACAGGAGGTACTCAGAGTGACAGTTAAATTCATAGAGACAGAAAATAGAATGGTAGTTTCCAAGGTCTGGAAGGAGGGACAATGGGAGTTAGTATTTAATGAGTAGAGGGTTTCTGTTTGGGAAGGAGCAAAAGTTCTGGTGGTGGGTAGCAGTGGTGTGTTTACCTAATGCCACTGAGCTGTATACTTATAAACAGTAAAATGGTAAATTTTATGTCATACATATTTTGCCACAATAGAAATTATTCAAAAAAGGAAAAACCATTGGGCAGTGGGAATGGAAACATGGCTTTCAGAGCCAGGTGGCCACACTGTTCCTGTACAACGCTTAGCTCTATGGTCACCCTCCCTCCTGAGACCTGTAAGTCTGCATTCATTCACTCACTTATTCATTTTTGTTTACTAATGTTTAATGTTTATTAAGTGCACACTGTGTGTTTAATTTACTCTGAAACTATAGAATAGTTCAAAAACCCTTGATTGCAGTTCAGATGCATGATAGATTTTATTGAAATCATCAACATATGGCAATAATCAAAATTGCTTTTTTTTTAACACAGTGTAATTGCTTTCGTCAGTGCACATTTTTCACATTCAGATACAGATATGATTCTGAAATCAGACTATCACAAAATATGAAAGGCTGGGAGAAAAATGACCTAGCCTAGTAAATTATTTAGCAGAGTAATATTTTTTCAAATAAAATGCTACGGGGTTCACTAATATAATGAAATAAAATATTAAAACTGGTACATAGCCTTCTTGGACAGTCAGTTTTTTAGCTGGGTCAAAAACACAACACTGATTGTGGAAGACTTAAGCATGTTCAAAACCTCCTGACTCCCAAGGTTCACCTGAGCTTTCAGACAGCCACGGGGCACAGGTCAATATCCCATACTGAAGTTTACCCCTTCGTCCTACAGATTAATTGATTGACCACAAAACACGTATTACAATTTTTTGTTGTGATTTTTAAAGAACAGTTCTAAGTAATACCTGAAAGTTGAAATAGTTTGTTCTTTGTCTCAGTTTTGTTTTTTAATCTGTAAAGCAATTGAAGATTAGAAAAGTCTGCATGGCAATGAGGGTGGTTTTTGATAAATGTGGCAGAGCACAGAGTGTGGACTTTGAGCCCCAAAATCTAGGTTCTGGTTCTAGTTCTGCTAGTGTGTGATGTGGGAAGAATCGGGTCATCTCCCTGATCCTGATGCTGTGTCATTCTGAAAGTAAGGATGATAATGCCCAAGGCACCTAGTTTCTGAGGTTACCATGTACACATGAGTTAAGCTTATAGTTTGGAGTATGTTTTTGCCATAATGTAAGAAAATGAGAATAACAATCCCCCAAACAGAGTTCTTTTAAGTTTAAATAAGATGGTGTGTACATTTAACTCTGTATATTAATAAACATTAGAAGTTTGTTAGTCTAAATATTTTTAATTTATAAAAATGAGACGTTACTGGTTTTAAAAAAGAAGCCAAGTAGAGTCTGTAAACAAGTTTTAAATTCTACCTCTGTCATTCGGTAGGAATTTCTAGAGATTAACAATAGCAGTTAATTTCCCCTTCCCAGTAAGGAAATACAATTTATTGGTCCCGCAAATGTATGATCACTCCATCTACTCAGAGTTCAGATTGCCCAGTTCTTTCTCTTAATCAAATTTACATTTGGAATGCAAGATTTTAAAACATTAAACTTATTTTTCTATTAAAAGAATTTTATTCATTTAAAATTTTAAGCTACATGCCTTAAAAAAATTTTTTTAATATATTTATTTATTTGGCTGCACCGGGTCTCGGCTGTAGACGTGGGATCTTTTTTTCGTTATGGCATGCAAGATCTAGTTCCCTGACCAGTGATCAAACCCAAGCCCCCTGGACTGAGTTTTAGCCATCGGACCACTAGGGAAGTCCCTTAAGCAACATACTTTGATAAGGCTATTCCTCTTCTGGAATGAATAGAAGCACAAAACAGGTAATAAGGATTTCTATTTCAGACTGATGCCTTTGATCATTATCAAAACACTTAAAACAGGATGTACCTATATAAGATGTGAAATTTTCTTGCCATGTCATGGGTATTTCTTAAACGGTGCTTTTTAATCAACTTTTTTTTTTTTTTTTTAAGAAATCAGTGCTCTAGGGCAGGGACTGGCAAACAAACCAAGGCCTGCAAACCAAATATATCCCAATTCCTGTTTTGGAAAATGAAATTTCACTGGAACACAGCCATGCTCGTTTGTTTACATATTGTCCACGGCTGCTTTTGCATCATGGCTGCAGCTGAATCATCGCTGCAGAGACTATATGGTTTTCAGAGCCAAAAACATTTCCTATTAGATCCTTTGTGGAAAAAAACTGCCCACCCCTGTTTTAGGGACTAAGTAGAGGAAAAAAGAAAATAGATGGTCCCCCACATTTTTTTTTTTCCTCAATGTTTCCATCAGGAGGTTCTAAAATATAAATACTCTGCACTGAGTTGAAAAACAGGCATTCTACCTAACGTTAACGAAAGCCTTATGTTGAAAGATCTCCCTGTGGTCAGTGTGCCTCATGGTTGCACACTGGGAAGTGAGTTCCCTTCCTTCCTCTGTCTGTGGAAGCAAAGACCGGGTTGCTGGGTCCCGACTCCCGAGGCACTAAGACTTTTTTAAGGGCAGACAACAGTGATACATAAACAACAAATAAAATGATGCAGATCCTTTGCACACATTTTTGGATGGGAGTGTGGACCACTCTGACCTGAGAGACACACTGACTTCTGCTGCTTTGGAACCTCAGGTTCAGGGGCCACAGAGAGTGGTCAGGGGCCTCGCAGAGGCATCCTTCCTGTGGTCCCCGCTCTGCAGTCCTGAGACTCTCTCCTTTTGTAGGCGAAATACGTCCTGTACTGGCCACAGCCTTAAACCCTGGGTGTAGCCAAGCCTGATGTTCGTCCCGCTCGATTCAAACTTCCTCGCTATGATTGGCAATCCATTGCGCTTTTGCTTAAGTGCTTTGAGTTGGTTTTCAGTTTACTCATAATCACAGCAGTTCTTCGTCTGAATAGTCTCTGCAGCTCTAACATGCTAGGATTTTCTAAAGTTTTTTATTGGAGTTGATTTACAGTGTGTTCTTAGTTTCTGCTGTACAGCTCAGTGAATCAACTTTATTAATACATATATATATATCCGTTCTTTTCCCATATAGGTCATTACAGAGTATGGAGTAGATTTCCCTGTGCTCTACACCTTATTAGTTATCTATTTTATATATAGTAGTGTGTACATCTCAATCCCAATCTCCCAATTTATCCGTCCTCCCCACTTCCCCCACCCACAGTAACCATGTTTGTTTTCTATCCCTGCCACTCTATTTCTATCTTGTAAATAAGTTCATTTGTACCATTTTCTTAGATTCCACACATAAGCAGTGTCACATGATATTTTTCCTGACTTCACTCAGTATGATAATCTCTGTTACATCCACGTTGCTGCAAATGACTTTATTTCAATCATTTTATGACTGAGTATAATATTCCATGGCATATATGTGCACATCTTCCTTATCCTCTTTGATGGACATTTAGGTTGCTTCCATGTCCTGATTTTCTACCCCTAGGAAGCTCATCTGTGAGGGCTGTTGTTTGTAACATTAAGATTTTTGTTAAATTGTAGCTCCAACATTTGTTCATTCTATGAGTTTCTGAGCTTCAGTCTTTAGTTCTCTGAAATGGAGATAATAATACCTGCTTTCAATTGTTGCGTATTTGAAAAGTGTGGGCATAGAGGAGGCAATGAATATTCTGAAAGTGTTCCCCTAGTCCTCCTCAACCAAATCAGGAACAATGCAGTCAGAGGTCCTATCCCTCACCTCTGACTCATCCCATGCATACTTATTCTTCTAGAATTAAGTCAGTGGCTTCTCCTTGGGAAGCCTTGCTGCCCACCCACCACTCTCCTTAGCTTAGTGAAGTCACTCAGTCACGTCCAATTCTTTGTGACCCTGTGGACTGTAGCCCACCAGGCTCCTCTGTCTATGGGATTCCCCAGGCAAGAATATTGGAACGGGTTGCCATTTCCTTCTCCAGGGGATCTTCCCAACCCAAGGATTGAACCCAGGTCTCCTGCATTGCAGGCAGATGCTTTATCCTCTGAGCCACCAGGGAAGCACTCAGCGCCAATTAGCAACCCTCTGAGAGTAGCATTTATGCCATTTATAGCACTGAACACAGATTTTAAGAATAGTTTTATACTTTTTTCATATGGCTCAAGTGGTAAAGAATCTGGCTATAATGACAGAGACCTGGGTCCAATCCCTGGGTTGGAAAGATCCCTGGAGAAAGGGAATACTCCAGTATTCTGGCCTGGAGAATTCCACGGACTGTATAGTCCATGAAGTTGCAGAGAGTCGGTCACGACTGAACGACATTCACTTTCACTTCACTTATTCATAGTATACACATTCATTATTTTAAAAACTGGAAAATGTAGAAAGTGCAAAGTAAACATAATAGATGCACAAATCAGCTGTATTCCCATTCCTACAATTCAGAAATAAGTGAGACATAATTCTTCTGCGTCTCTCTCTCTCAACCAACACGTATTAACATGCTTTTAGCTGCAAGTAACAGACAGTGAAAGTGAAGTTGCTCAGTCGTGTCCGACTCTTTGCCACCCGTGGACTGTAGCCCACCAAGCTCTTCCATCCATGGGATTCTCCAGGCAAGAATACTAGAATGGGTTTCCATTTCCTTCTCCAGGGGATCTTCCTGACCCAGGGATCAAACCCAGGTCTCCCATATTGCAGGCAGACGCTTTAACCTCTGCACCACCAGGGAAGCCCTTAGTAAGAGAAAACCAAAGATCAACTTTCATTTGCCTTAAACAATGAGAAATAATTGGCTTACCGAAGTCCAGATATAAAGTGACTTCTTAAGCAGGACGATGCATTTACAGTCAGTCTTAAGTTACAGCAATAAGGAACTGGAACAAAGACAAATTTAAGTGACTTCTTAAGCAGGAAAATTAATTAACAGTCTCAAGTTACAGGAATAAGGGACTGGGACAAAGACAAATATTTCTTAAGTGCTGTTTTGAAGACTAAATTAAAATCACTCATCTGTATCTAAGTATCTAAGTAGTTGAAATCAGTGATAAATTCAGCAAATTGGCCATATGCAGAATTGATTACAGTGGGTGGACACTGGATGAATTGACTTTTGGCCACTGACTTATAGCAGATGATGCCAAGTTTGAGGGATCAGCAGATCAACAGCCACCCTGTCCCCCATCTAGGTCTTCCTCTCTTTCTGCCTTCTCCTGGGGCCAGCTTGGCCCAGCTTCGCTGCCTGGTAGTTGCCATGGTGCGGGCATCACCTGCAGACATACCAATAGGTAAAAGCAGAACTTTGGTTTCCTGTGTCTCTTTTTAAAATGGAGGGAAGCTTTCCAGAAGCTTCCTCCCCACTCAAACCACATCACTGGCCTGAAGTGACCTGTGCCTGTCCATGTCTCAGCCTACCACTTGCAAGGGGCATTCATGGAGACCACTGGTGACTGATTCCCTAGAGCAGGGCTGCTCACTGAAGCACACAGCTATGCAGAGGAGAGTAGAAACTTTGACAAAGCTGTGTTGTTAGGAAAGAGAAGGGAGCTGGCTGGGGTAGGATCCGACAGTTTCTGCCGCCTGGTCTTTCCAATTTAACATATATATATTTCCCCACAGCAGTAAATGTTTTTGGAAATGTGATTTCAACCAAAAATATAATTGCATAAAAACATCAGAGTTTATTTAACAAGTTCCCTGTTGAATTAGGGCAATTCAAATCTTCACTATTGTTAATCACTCAGTGTTTTGTCCTAAGACTATCGTATTTATGCTTGTAAACACATTACCTTGAAAAATGCTATTTCTCATACTGAAATAAGTATTTTTCAAGAAAAATAAAAAACTATATGTACAATTTATATTATACATGCAGACTCTGGCAATCTTTACTGCCAGTTCCTGTGTTGACTCTCCCTCAAACTAGAAGAGTTCTTGGCCAATTTATTTTGACAAAATATTTACTGACGATGTTTCCAAACCCCATAAAATGAGTAAGACCTAATCTCTGTCTTTCTGAGCTTAGAATTCACTAGCTTTCCCCACAATTAACCCTCAGCAGGTAGCGGTCTTTGATGATCAGAACTGCCTGATTTATGTATTTCTTTAATATTTCTTGAGCATCTGTTACTTGCCAGGTCCTGTCCTGGGACAGAGGAGTGTGCTGTCCTCATGGAACTTGGTAGCATCCAGAGGCCCTGAGGAAGTAGCCCAAGGGGACCTTTCATAGCTGTTCCTCTCCCCCATTGTTCTCAGGCCCTTTGCTCCCTGAAAGGAAACATCTGGCCTCCCTCTCTTTTTCTGAATACTTTTGAGGGAGGAGATTCATGTATATTTTCTCCATTCTGGCCTTGTCACGGATGTCATATAGATAGTAGCTTTCTCAACAAAGGGTTCAGCCAGAAATTTTAATTTGATAGACTTTGTTTCCTGATGCAGTCCACAGCAAACAAACAAGGCAGGAAGTGCTCACAATGAACGTGGCCAGTTGCTGCCAACCGCCTGCCCGGAGAACTGGAATCCTGCTGACCCAGCAAGCTGACTGCATTCTCTCCTGGGACCCTGGACCTACTAGGGCAGTGAGAGGCCACAGAGCACTGGGCTCTCACTTGGCACTTCCCTTCAGTTTAGAATTTGTCAAGACAAAATTTCATGCTTAAACACAAATAGTTCTGAACTTGCCCAGTGAACGTGTCTTTTTTTGTTGTTTTAGTTTTACTGAAGTATAGTTGACTTATAATGTTGTATTTAATTTCTGCTGTACAGCAAAGTGACTCAGTTATACACACACACACACACACATAGGACTTTATTGTTAATCCATTCTATGTATAATAGCTTGCATCTGCTAATCCCAAACTCCTCACTTTCCCTCCCCCATCCTCCCATCCTTGGCAAGCCAAGTCTGTTCTCTATGTCTGTGAATCTGTCTTTGTTTTGTAAATATGTTCATTTGTATTTTATCTGAGATTCCACATATAAGTGATATCCCATGGTATTTGAACTTGTTTTTTAAAAAAGATATAAGCATTTCATTTTTACCAAAATAAAATAATAAGAATCTTTCTACCTTTTTGTGGTCCATCTAAATCGTGCAGTTAATAAATTCCTTTTTTGACTCAGGGACTTGATTCATAGACTGTTGAAGAGTTAGAAGGACTTTGGAAACGATCATGTATAATGATGGGTGAGCCTGCTGTCCACCCAAACAACATGGGGAGGTTTACAGAGTATAGTTTCCCAGGACCCACATGGACCAAAGGAGTCAGATTCTCCGGGCATCATCAGTTCTAGGTGCCAGAAACATTGGTCTAAACCTCACCTTTCACAGATGAGGAAATTGTCTGCCAAAGATTGATGGAGTCATAAATCATGTCATCAGAATTGAGACTTTTTTTTTTAACTCAAACATCAACTTCTTTAATTTATTACCGAGCAAAGGGGCTACCCTCGAACCCATCTAAGGAGATGGGGAGAGGTCAGTAAATGAACAGCAGGGGCAGAAAAAGCAGGCGAGCCAGGGGGGCTGCAGAGTCATCTGCGAGATGGCAAAAACCAAAGGAGAGAGGACAAGGGCCAGCTGAGCGGCAATGCTTTAGTGCTACAGTAGCAAGCCCGCTCCCGGCCCGCCCCCGGCGGCTCTCTCCTTTCCTGCTCAGACTGGAGCCGGCTGGGAGCGGCTGGGGACTGCGGTGAGCCCTGCAGTGTAGGCCTGCAGAGCAGAGCCGCCCCACGCGGTGATGCGGGAGCAGGATCTGACTCAGGGTGAGGTAACGCTGACTCAGGGGCCCAGCTCTGCACACACAGTTCTCTGCCAGCGCTCCCCACCCCGCAGGCAGGGAGGAGCTAGAGGGGTCAAGGGAGCAGGCACAAATCAGCTGAAGCCCAGGATGCTCTTTTCTGCTCAGTGCAGATGAATACAGCAAAAGTGGCATGACAGAGCTTTTTAGCAGAAAGACAGCAAAGGTTGATTTTTTTTCTAATGCTATATATTTTAAAAGCAATATAATCTGCTGGGACTGAGTTCTCCATCAGTTCAGTTCAGTGGCTCAGTCCTGTCCGACTCTTTGCGATCCCATGAATTGCAGCACACCAGGCCTCCCTGTCCATCACCAACTCCCAGAGTTCACTCAGACTCACGTCCATCAAGTCAGTGATGCCATCCAGCCATCTCATCCTCTGTCGTCCCCTTCTCCTCCTGCCCCCAATCCCTCCCACCATCAGAGTCTTTTCCAATGAGTCAACTCTTCGCATGAGGTGGCCAAAGTACTGGAGTTTCAGCTTTAGTATCATTCCTTCCAAAGA
>SJYC01120450.1:0-30177 GCA_006408675.1 Madoqua kirkii
GCCGCGCCCGAGCCCGGGAGGCCACGCCAGCTCGGGACAGGCCGAGCGGGAACCGCGGAGCACAGGCCGAGCCGACCGCGCGGGCCGGACGCCGCGGGAGAAGGTGGGCCCGGGCGGCCGGCCGGGAGGGCGGGCGGCGGGCTCGGTGCGCGGCCGGGCTCTCATGGAGGAGCAGACGTGGGGGCCGCGGCAACCGGGTGGATTCTAAGCCGTCAGGCGGGGGAGGAAGTCGGGCCGCGGCCGCCCCTGTACTTTCCCGGCAGGGGCGCTGTCCTCGAGGGGCCGCGGTCGCGGAGGCCCGAGAGTCGGACCCGCCACTCGGACGCTGGGCTGGGCGCGGACGGGCCTCCGCGGACCTGCGTCCGGCAGCGGCCTCGGCTGCCGGGTCTCCACGCCGGGACCACTCACCCCGGCTCCAGCCCCGCGTCCCGGGCGTCGCCGCGCCGCTGGGCACCGGGGCGCCAGGTGGGCTCGACCTGTGGGCCCTTCCCCTAATGCTGGGTGTGGGCGCCGCGGCCGTGTCCAGGGCTGCTGCCCGGCCTGTGCCTGATTCATGCCGTTCCTGATGCTTCAGAACAAGCTGTATTTTTAAGAATGGTAGTATTTAATGCCTCAGCAATTTTTGTTTCACCAGTTTTGTGCTTTTGCGTGAAAACCTGTATGACCATTACTAGTAAATTACACTCTTTAAGGCTCCATTCTTCCATCTGTAAAATGGAAACAGTATCTACCTATACTAATAACAAAGCCAGAAGTTATTATGAGGACAATGCTTACCTCTATGCGCTTTACCTTTATTTTGTTTTTTAATCCGGGAACTGATCCAAAGAGCTGGGTGTTGTATTTAATCCCTGTTTTACAAGTGAAACTGAGGCACAGGGAGCATAAGTGGTCATCCAGTTGTGATGAGGACAACCCATGTGGTCCAGCAACCCGTGTTTGAACCACAGGTAACCTTGTATAAGTACACTGTAGTGAAGAGAAAGTGTAAGATAGCAGACATTTAGCACAATAAATATTAACTCCTTTTCTTTCCTTCTTGATACAGTAGAAGGACTTAAAAAAAAAAATCTCTCCATGTAATTGGTGATGTCAGTAAGGTTTCTTTGAATCTTCGTTCCACATAAATATTAGCCGGGTAGAATTATTGTTATTTCCTATTGTTGTTTTGATGGTACAATAATAAATGCTAACTGAATTTTGATTAGGAATTTTTCTTAAACTGAATCCAGACTTTGCAATACATTGTGTGTTAAACACTTTAGAAGTGGTGTAGGAACTTGACTTGCAAGTTACCTATTCTGGATTTGTGGACATCAAGGCTCACAGGAGTCAGGGGTGGCTTAAGAGCCCTACAGAGATGTTCACATTTGAAAATAATTTTAGTTCACTGATTAATAAATGAGGAACTGAAGATGATTAGCTGATAAATAGGAAACACATGAAAGAAATCCACGTTTTAGTTAACAGGCATTTGAGGAGAAAGCAATTATACCCACCCTAGAATTCAGTATAAAATGAAAGATGTTATTAGAATGCTAGTTAAAAAGATGGGATGTGGTTAATACTTTGGTTTTGTAAATAGCAGACTCCAAATTGAGTCATCAGCGTTGATTTCACAGACTTAAAATTTAAAGTTTTTGTAATGTTGATTCCTTTTAAAAGAATGTGAAATTCTGTATTGTTTTCTAATCCCCTCGCTATTCTGTGTGTGGAAAGTATAGAATCAGTAATATTGCATAAATCGTTGGATTTAGGTGGCTTTTTCCTCAGCTTTCTGGTCAGGATATTTAAAAGCTGCCCCAAATTAGCATCATTGAATGAACATGTCCTATACTGGGGTCGATAAATTCCTAACTCCTGTGGAAACTAGGGCATTTGGTTACTTTATAAAATACTGCAAATTAATAGTTTCAGGTGGTGCTTGTTTTCGTGACATACGTTTGGGTGCATTAGTTCTTGACTACTTTGCTGGAGTGATGAGATGAAACATGAGATAGTTAAAGTTGTAGAACTTTTGAGTTCTGCTAATTGATGTTTCTGAACATGTAACAAATTCAGTTTGTATCTGAGAGGATTCATGTGGACTGATTACCCCCCTCTGCCTGGAGGGTTAGGATCTGTCTGGTTGTCAGTAGAATCCTAGGTTATATTGTGCAAATATGTAAATATCTTTTTTTGCATGAGCAAGTCTATTCTGCTTGGTCATGTGTTGTGAAGTTTTGTCCTTGTATGTTGTTATAGCAGAGGTTGGAGTCTTGGGGTCCAGAGGGTGGGCTGATTGGGGTAAGAGTCCAGAAGAGTACCTTATTCTTCAGAACCCTGAAATGATAGCAGTATCTATAGCTGTAGAAAACTGAGAAAATTATATATCTAGGTTACTGGAGTTGCAGTGCAGAAAACCTTCAGAACCTTAGCAGTCTTAGAATTTTCAATAGATAAGTGAAAAAGGTGGTATTTCTTGTTCTGCAGCTGTATGCAAAAGGAGCCAAGCTATACTTTGCAGGTTTCTTATCTTTTAAACGTGACTAATTGTGAGACTTTTGCAGAGTTAAGTTTTATTTATAAAATAATACAGAGACCAGCTACTTTAAGCTTTAGTTTTGGTTTGTGGCTTTGGAAGATAAGGTTAACTATATTTAGCAATATGCTAAAGCATATGTATATCATCTGATCAAGAAATGTAAGTGACAGACTGAAATATACATAGTGCATGCATGTATAAACACACAATATTGGACTTGTTTCATTATACAGTCTCCAAAGTGCAGCTTCCTGGACCCCGGGGATGTATAAAATGATTCACTGGATGTAGGAAGAAAATATTAGACTTTCTATCTTTTTATAAAGCTTAAATTTATTATTTATAATATCTTATCACATTGCTGTAGAAGTACATGTGTTTTAATTTATAAATACATATTTGGGGATACACATTCTCAAGTTTCTTTTTGCTTTCGCTGTTAAATAGTAAAAGGAGTGTTAAAAAGCTCTGGAGATCTTGGCATGGGGGACGACCTGGGTGGGGCTACAAGAACTACTTACTTTGGAGGGTGCACAGGTCAGACTTGGTGTCTGAGGTAAGAGAGGAGAAAGGAACTGAAGTGGCCTAGGTGTCTGGTTAGGAGGTGGCTTGTCCGAGGTGGGAAGCATGACCGCAAGGGGGTGCTGTGCTGCTGGCCGCCTGGAGGCAGGGGAATGCTGAACTCCTGCTGAGATGCTTGGACTGTAGTTGACTGTGCAGACAGCGAGCTCACAAAGGGCAGTCTGGTTGGGAGCCTACGATTTGGAAATTCTTAGTCTGTATAGGCTGACGCTCTGGGCTGCAGATGAAAATACTGGAGAGCGTGTAGAGTGAAAAGGTGCCACCGAGGGGCCCTGGAAACACTTTCCCAGTCAAAGGCTGGGTGGAGGAACAGGAATCTAGAAAAAGCATTTCCCTTCCTCAGTTTGTTTGAATTTCTGGTTCCTTCCTGTGATAGCTTAGTAGGGGACTTGGATATTTTCAGGTTTTTCCTTTGATGAGCTTGTTTGAGGTGAAGAGAGGAGCATCTTTAGAGAAGCAGTTTGATGTAGCAGAGGCTTCTTGATTGGGAAACCTGGGTTTCGGGCAAGCTCGTACTGAGCTTCTCTGGAACTTTTGTTGGAACACCTCTCCTGGAAAGGGCTCTGGTTTCTATGTCTGAGGTAAGAGAGGAGAAAGGAACTGAAGTGGCCTAGGTGTCTGGTTAGGAGGTGGCTTGTCCGAGGTGGGAAGCATGACCGCAAGGGGGTGCTGTGCTGCTGGCCGCCTGGAGGCAGGGGAATGCTGAACTCCTGCTGAGATGCTTGGACTGTAGTTGACTGTGCAGACAGCGAGCTCACAAAGGGCAGTCTGGTTGGGAGCCTACGATTTGGGAATTCTTAGTCTGTATAGGCTGACGCTCTGGGCTGCAGATGAAAATACTGGAGAGCGTGTAGAGTGAAAAGGTGCCACCGAGGGGCCCTGGAAACACTTTCCCAGTCAAAGGCTGGGTGGAGGAACAGGAATCTAGAAAAAGCATTTCCCTTCCTCAGTTTGTTTGAATTTCTGGTTCCTTCCTGTGATAGCTTAGTAGGGGACTTGGATATTTTCAGGTTTTTCCTTTGATGAGCTTGTTTGAGGTGAAGAGAGGAGCATCTTTAGAGAAGCAGTTTGATGTAGCAGAGGCTTCTTGATTGGGAAACCTGGGTTTCGGGCAAGCCGTACTGAGCTTCTCTGGAACTTTTGTTGGAACACCTCTCCTGGAAAGGGCTCTGGTTTCTATATCTACATTGTATAGTGGTCTCTCGGTTTCTCCTTTCTGTTGCCCTGTGAGCTGAAGGCCAGCTGCTGTGTGACCTACTCTACAGAGGCCAGGTCTCCCCTCTCCCATGAGCAGCCATTCTCTTGTGCCCTCACCCCAGAGGGCATGTTGTGTGCCAGGCCCTGGCTGTGAGCAAGCCTGCACGTGCTGGCCAGCCAAGTCTGGTACTCTCAGCTCTGCCAGGATGGAGCTCTGTTGTCAGTGACATTTTAATCCATTCGTGTGCTAAGTGCCACTTCCCTGAGCAGTGTGGCGCATACTGGGTGTCGGTCAAGAAGCTGACCTGCACCTTGTCGGTCCTTGAGGATACTGTCTAGTTAGGACACGTTGCTTTCAGTTTAGCGAAATGTAACAAACACCACAGGATGTTTACACAGTGCCTTGTACCAGGTAATTCTAACAGATTTTGAGAAAAATACCACTTTTGGCTTAACTAGTTTTAGAAGGCTGTGAGGAGCTTGGAATGTTATGACCAAAGGGATGAATATAGATGATGACATGGTCAAAGGACAGTGTAGTTAGAAGGTAGAATACCGTCTAGTTTAGCAAATAAATGTTGCTTGATCACTTTGTTATATAATCATACATATATAAATATATATGCCTTTATATAATACATATAAATAAAATGAAGGATATTTTAAATGAAGGCCTGGACTCTTGCCCTCCAACTCTAGTCTGGTGTGGTTCACAGACATAATTACAATTAGTTGTAATAGAAATTTGAATTAAACAACATTGTGTTACTGAGGATCACTGAAGGTTTGTCATTTGCTGTGCTAGACTCTATCAAGACTATATTTTGGAACAAAAAAAAGTAGTAGTTAATTCTACTTATGGTGGAACTCTCACATCCATACGTGACCACTGGAAAAACCACAGCCTTGACTAGACGGCCCTTTGTTGGCAAAGTAATGTCTCTGCTTTTGAATATGCTATCTAGGTTGGTCATAACTTTTCTTCCAAGGAGTAAGCGTCTTTTAATTTCATGGCTGCAGTCACCATCTGCAGGGATTTTGGAGCCCCCCCAAAATAAAATCTGACACTGTTTCCATTGTTTCCCCATCTATTTGCCATGAAGTAATGATACCAGATGCCATGATCTTCGTTTTCTGAATGTTGAGCTTTAAGCCAACTTTTTTCACTCTCCACTTTCACTTAGTCATTGTAAAATTAAAATAGTAATTTATTAGCTCTCCAGTATTTTGCAGTTTTTTATTTATTTCAGATTGTGATTTCTTTCCTTCCCCAAAGGTGTAGTGGTGGGTCATATTTGATTATTGGAGGTGGAGATTGTAGTTTTAAAAGTTGCATTTAGTATTATTTTAGGAAAACAACAGAAACAGTAGGGAGTGGACTTGTGCTTACTAAAATGGCTTAAAAAGATTGAGAACCATTTATTAAGTAGTCACTCAGGTTCTAATGGAGTCAGTGAATGAGCTGAAGAGCAAGAAGAAAATTCAGTAATCAAGTACGCTGTGATTTATAGGTCCCTATAAAGATACTTTACATTCATGATCATATTTTATCCTTGTAACAGTTCTAAGGTAGATATTACTTCCAGCTTAGTGCTAAATGAGAAATTAATTGGGTTTTACCTATATTTAGGTAAATTTTTTAACCTTTATTTACTATATATATTTAGAATATACTCAGCACTGTGTTTGCTTCAGTCTAATACAGGGCAGAGGAGAGAGATGACAAAACATATGGTGAAAATTTATTAAAGTTTTGACCAAGTAAGAATTTTGGAATGACTTACCTAAAAAGTACATGAAATTATCCAAGGGAGCATAATTTACAGTTCTCCTCGACTGAAATTACACGGAACATATATTACTCTCAAGTGCTTGTCGATCCCATTAGTTATGGTGGTAAACTTGTTTTTGCTAGTTCTTTGTAAATTTGCCCCAAAGTAAATTCTTCAGAGCAGCTGCTGACTTGCTCTTTTCCCTTCACAGAAAGGCAAAATCTATATACATAGTCAAGTGTAAAGAAGGAACAGCTCGCTAGGCTAGTTTGAAATACAGCAATTGCTGGGTAATGTCTTATCTTTTGAGTGGAAGGAGGACCTGGGAAGAATTAAGTTCAGGCAACTTTTCATGCTCATTTTGGGTCAGCCCTTAATATTATGTCTTAATAGATTTATTTAATGTGTTGAACTTTTGCTTGTTTGTTTATTTGACTGCACCAGGTCTTAGATGCAGTATGTGGAATCCTCAATCTTAGTTGCAGCGTGCAGGTCTTCAGTTGCTGCCGGTAGTGTCTAATTCCCCCACCAGGGATGGAACCCAGGCTCCCTGCATTGGAAGAGTGGAGTCTTAGCCACTGGACCACCAAGGAAATCCCTTGCTCATATTTTAAGTCTTGTCCTTTTGCTTATTTTATGAGCTTTGAACTTATTTTATGCCCCTTCACCATTTTTTGGAATTTAATGCTTATTAATCTTTTTTATTTTTTTGGTCCTCATGTAAAGGCTATCACCTCTTTGGTGGGGAACGTGGTGGTGGTGATATACCAATTATCTATTTACTGGATCACTATTGACTATAACGTCATGCTTCTTACTGCCTTGAATTATTTTGAATTCTGTGTGCTCAAGCCTGCTTTTCCTGTCGTGTTGATTCTGTTCCTGTGTGTTTTGAGTTCTGCAGAGGATTTCAACTTAAATTTCCTCCTGTAGCTCTGAACACTTTTTCTCTAGATTTGTGGTCTTACTGTGTTTGCTTGCTACCAAATCTATTTGAGATTTTCTTAATTCCTTGAAGAGCCTAATGAGTTCATTCTCCTCTTTTTTTTTTTTTTCAGAGAAGATTCTTAATTTTCTCTTTTTGTGCTGTAGAACTTTTTCATAGTTCAGTTCCATGCCCTGACTTCCCCCTGCTTCCATCTTGATCATTAAGACTATTTCCCAAGACACAGTGTGCCAATTCTTTATCTTCTCTTGCACCACAGGGGTGGGTGCTGATGCTTGATGTCCACTGTCTCATTTTCATGGGAGGTCGGGTAGACACAGTTGTTGGTTAGTTGCTCAGTCCTGTCTGACTCTCTTGCAACCCCAGTTGCAAAAGCCCACCAGTCTCCTCTGTCCATGAGATTTCCCAGGCAAGAATACTGGAGTGGGTTGCCGTTCCCTTCTTGGACGGATTTTCCTGACCCAGGGTTCAAACCTACCTCTCCCTCATTGCAGGCAGATTCTTTACTGCTGAGCCACCAGAGAAGCCCCAGAATAGACACATTTTGTTCTGCTATTCTGTAATTTTTAAGTATTGGTCCTGTTCTCAGGTTTCAAATTGTTTCTTAAGCGTGTAGTTGTGGAGTAGTCAAACCTTTGTTGTTGGGACTCTAACTCAGGCTGATATCACCTTTGAGTAAGGAGGGGTCGGGGCTCATAAAAAGTCTTTTTTTCTGCTGAGTGGGAGTTGTGAATTTTAGAAAGTTTTCTACTTCAGAATATGGTTTATCCTCCACAGTGGGTGGACACGGACTTCAAAGGAAATGTTGCCTGTTTGCCTTGGAGTATTCAACCTCCTTTCTTTCCTGGCACCTCTTTTTTCCCCCCTCTTTCATCCTTTCTGCTAAGCTTTGTTAATCATTCATTGTAGCTTATTATTTATTTGGGCCATAGACACCTCCAGGGTCACCACTGTGCACCTCTTCCTGCCGGAGAGGGGAGAATGTTGAGTCTTACTTGTTCTTCTCGCAAGGGGAGGGCGCTCTGCTCTTGGTGGATCCGCCCCGGCTCTCGCCCCGGGTCTGGTGGTGTGAGGCAGAGCAGGCTCTGTGCTCTCCTGCCTGCTTGCTCTGCGTGGGGAGAGGCAGGCTGAACCGCATGGTCGGGAAGCCTCAGGCTCTCCTCTCGGCTCTGTTCCTTTTCTGAACTGTGTTGATTGGTAAATATTAATGTATTATTGGACTATTGTTTTTTTCCTTTTGAACACAGGTACAGAAAATAGCGATGATGGTACAGACTTGGGATGAATCTAACCTTATTCTGTTTTCAGGAGAGGCTTATAATATACTGCAATGGAGGTATTTGAATCTTTTCCACCATTAAGGTGAAAAGATGTAAAATGTTAGGATATAAAAGAAGGAACCTTTCTTACTGGAAACCTGCTTCTGTTGAAAGCTTGGGCTTTCAGTTCGTGCCTGGGTTCATGTCCCAGCTTTGTCGGTTATGTCTTGTACATGGTAGATGCGCAATGGATATTTGACTTGGAAATCCAAGTGGTACTGAATAAAAATGTGCTCTTGTGCAAAGATGTTATAGGAAGAAACCTTTTGTGGATGACTTCTTTTTGTACTGTGTCCTTTGGGGCATACATGGCTTCTGAGCACCCAATTTTAAAACTTTTAACTCTCCATTTTTTTAAGTAATCTTTCTCTAAAGCATAATTGTTTAATTTCTATAAATAAAGTACATATAAAATTTCTAAAGATCTTATTTATAAATGTAAAAAGAAATACCAAATGAATTATTTGTCACATTGTTAAGAACATTAATAGATACTTAGTATGTATTTAAAAGTTTGACTAGCTCATAAAACCACATTTAACCTTGATAAATAAAGATGAGTTTACAGTGGGGATTAATTACGGTTTTGACAAAGGGAATAATTGCATGTGTCTAACAGAATGATGTTTTGTTGGAGCTGTTTGAGATAATTTATTGTTCAAAGGATGAATTATGACCCTTTGTATGCATGCTAAAGCTTCAGTCGTGTCCGACTCTTTGCGACCCCATGGACTGTAGCCCGTCAGGCTCCTCTGTCCATGGGATTCTCCAGGCAAGAATACTGGAGTGGGTTGCCCTGCCCTCTTCCAAGGGATCTTCCTGACCCAGGGATCGAACTTGCATCTCCTGCATTGCATTTGGATTCTTTACACTGAGCCATTGGGGAAGCCCTTATGACCCTTTAGTTAAAATTAAATGTAGTAAGAAAAGATATTTGGATGGAATGCTTTTGTAGGAATGAGACCATAACCTGTCAGTATACTCATGAAATTTGACAATTAAAATAACTTCTGATGGCCTCCAGTCATTTTGAAGGACTAAGAAATAAACTCAAAGAATATTTTAAGTCCTTTCCATTTCTGTTCTCTGAGTCAGTTCTAATAGTAGAAGGATGTTCTTTTATTTTTAAAATAGTGACTGAGTATGCCTTCAAAATATTGTATTTAATGGAGCACAGACTCAGGTCACAGCTTCAGAATTCAGATGGTCTGTTTTCAGTTCTACCTGTGTGACTTTGGAGAAGGTATTTGTGGTTTGGCTTCCTCATATATGAAACAAAGATAATATTGTCCCCAACCTCATGGAGTTGCTTAGAAGAGATAGCTGTTATTATTTTTATTAGTTATTGTCATTTTTATAGTCATTTGCATGTGTTAGAATAAAAGTAAAAATAAAACTTTTTGTTAGAAATTACCATAAATCATCAAAACTCAATTATCATATCACTCTTGGGTGTGCCTGGTGTGAGCCTTGTCCGCCTTCTAAGTGAACGGATAACCTTTGTGTTTTATAGTTCTCAGTGGGCAGCAGTCTCTGAATGAACCAGACTGGTACACAGCCTCCTGGTCTAAGTTTCTGCTACAAGATGTCTTTTCAGAGCAATTTCCTTCCTCCTCTTAGCCTCTCCTAGATTTGCTTCCCCATGTAGAAGAAGAAACCTGAAGTCATTCTTCCTTATTTCTATTTTAATTAGGAATGTTACTCTCCACTCTGATCTTTTTTTAAGGTGATTTGTGATACTAACACTCAAAAATATCTGTGCTATATTTAATGTGGTAGTAAAAAGCATTAAGTTTTCATGCTTTTATTATTTTACCTACAAATTGTTAGAAATATGATTCTTAGAAAGTAGATAGTCCTACTTAAATGTAGAACCTAAAATAATTATCTAATTATACTTAGCATAATAATTAGTATCTAATTACTAATTAGCACCTGATTAAGCCTTATTATTATTATTTTTTACAGTATAGGTCTTCCTGGTGGCTCAGTTGGTAAAGAATCCGCCTGCAATGCTGGAGACCTGGGTCAGAAAGATCCCCTGGAGAAGGGAATGACAACCCACTCCAGTATTCTAGGCTGGGAAATCTCATGGACAGAGGAGCCTGGTGGGCTACAGACTGTGGGGTCACAAGAACTGGACACAGCGTAGCGACTAAGCCACCATCACCATATACAGTGTCAGGTTTTGACGTATCAAAGTAATGTATTAATGTCTATAAAAAGTCAACATTAATCTGTTGTTTGCAGTTGTGTTTTTTTTCTAACCCTTATACTGTATCTTTTCTTCCATATCTTGTGTTTCGCCTAACATGGATCAGTTCAGAGTTTTTGGTTAATAATTAGGATTAAAAAAAAAAACATTCAAACATAGTTACTTTTTTATTGAATCAAGTTGTTGCTGAGCTCCAGCTGTAATGTATATTAATAATGATAACAAGTACCATCTAGGTATTGCTTGCAGTGTGCCAGGTGCTGTTTTCAATATTTTATATTTACAGCTCATGCAAACTTCACATATCCTCCATAAGGTAGAAACCATAGTGTCCATTTTAAAGATTAGGAAACTAAGGCACAGATGAAATAACTTGCCAGTGTCACCTGCTTAGTTAGGGGTTGATGAGAGGTTTGAGTCCAGGCACCAGACTCCACAGTCCACACTCTGAGCTGTGCCTTAGTGAACGGTGGTGATCACTGCACTCTGCTTGCCTTTGTTTACTTTTCTTGGATACCTCAGAATATCTGCAGATATCTTTAGACTCTTTGTATACTGGGCTAGGTCCAGAGGACACAGAGAACTGATTTCTAGAAGGTGACAATTTGTAAGGCAGATCAGTCATACACATCTGCAGCAGATGAGAAAGAGCTTCATACGTCTTAATTACGAAATCTTTTAAACAGAAGTTGTGTTTGTTTTAATATATGTATGTGTGCCTATATGTGACTTGCCTGGCCTAAAGCCCCTCCCCAGTTCTTGCCGTCATTGAGATCTCCAGAGTTAATGCAAGTGACACTTGTCACACTCCGTTCTAGCAGTTTTCTTGCTCTTTTAATGCCAGGGGCTCTGAGCGCTGGACTAGAAACCTCCGTGCTCCCCACTTCCTGGGGCCTCCTCTGGTTCCCGCCGCGCCGCAGCCGTTCTCGGACTCACTCACTGACTGCATCTTGCCTTCCGTGCTTCTGTCTTTTCAACCCTGGGCATCTCCAGCCAGCCCTCTTGTCTGTCCATGGGGAGAGAAGCTGGCAGCAGCCTTCTGGTGGGGTGTACTGTTGTTCTTGGGAGCCCCTTGGGGCAGACTTTGACCTGTGGGGACTAGAAGCGAGGCATGTCTTCCCAGTGACCCTTCTCTGGACACACTTTCCACAGTTGTCCCTCAATATCCAAGGGGGATTGGTTCCAGGACACTCCTCCTCCCCAAGCAAATACACAGATGCTCAAGTCTCTTTGAGAGGGTGTAGCTCTTGAGTGTCAGAGAAGGCAGTGGCACCCCACTCCAGGACTCTTGCCTGGAAAATCCCATGGATGGAGGAGCCTGGTGGGCTGCAGTCCATGGGGTCACTAAGAGTTGGACACGACTGAGTGACTTTCCTTTCACTCTTCACTTTCATGCATTGGAGAAGGAAATGGCAACCCACTCCAGTGTTCTTGCCTGGAACGGGGGAGCCTGGTGGGCTGCCGCCTATGGGGTTGCACAGAGTCGAACACGGCTGAAGCGACTTAGCAGCAGCAGCTCTTGCGTGTGACCTATGCACAGCCTCCTGTACAGTTTGTCACCTCCAGATGATGCCTAATTCAGTGCAAATACTACGCAGAGTTGCCTGTGCAGGGCACTTTCAGGTTTTGCTTTGTGAAACTCTGTAATTAAAAAAATTTATTTCCATCTGTTGGTTGAATCTGCCAATGGAATGCATGGATTCAGGGGTGAACTGTATAACTTCTCAAGACTTCTCAGGAAGACCAAGCCCCTGGGCACCCCTGTGGTAGCCAAAGTGCCCTGGCCTTTTCTCTTGGTTTGCGTCTTGAGCACCTCTCCTTCCCCGTCACCCTCTGAGTGAGCTGTCTGCACGCCTGCTCTCGTCTCAGACTCTGCTTTGGGACGGACGCCAGCCAACCCAGTTCCCATAGCTGTCTCCTTCACCTCTACCCTTTACCCGAGACTGCCTGCCCCTGAAATGTTTCACCTGGCTCTTTAGCCCTTTCTCTCGCCTGCACCCTGATATCTAGGCCCTTGACTGACCTTCTCTCTGTGTGTCTGTTTTCTCAGTACTGTCCCTTTCTCCTCCTGCACTTGCTGTGTAAACAGTGGCATTACTTCCACAGTTTCAGATCGGACTCTGAGGACCCATGGGAGGTAGTCTCAGCAATTTGACTGTTTCTCCAAGAATTTCTAAAAACTTTGGGGTTTTGTGCTAATAACTAGAATAATAACCAATAAGTGAATGACCTTATAACTGAGTGTGTGTCTGTAGTATTTCAGTGCCTATGTTTGTGTTGCTTGTATATGTGAATGAATTTTGGTTCATAATGCACAAGCACCTAGAGTGTGAGGCATTTTATATCTAGCTGAAAGTTGGCTTGTGTATACTTATGTAGATTAAAAATTGTTATCCCTAGGGTATCTATACTTTCTTGAGGTTCTAAATAATGTCCAAGAAAAATGACATACAATTTAACGTATTTCAGCATAAGTTTTGAGTACCAAGTTTGTCCCAAGCACTTATAGGTCCTGTGACTGAAGACAGGAAAGATTGTGTTCTTGGCGCTTAGAACCCATCAGGGCAGATTATTACCAGGTGGTTTCAGGTGAGATGAGTGTTAGAAATGTGCCTTTATAGATCAGGGTGTCCAGTACCTGCTGGGCCTTAGCACTGCTCCATAATCCTGTTGCATTGTCTCGATTTTCTTCCGTCTGCCAACCCCGCTCCCCCTTTCTCCCAGCACCTGTCCTTGCTTCCTGTTTCAGGAAGAATCATAAGCTGGTGTGCCTGACCTCGCCCAGCTTCTCACCCGCTGCCTTGACTGAGAGAAGGCTGCCCACCTCTCTCAGGGAGGTGGGCCCCTTGTGCTCCATCCCTCTTTACTCCGAGGAGCCTGGCTCTGGCACGCTTTCCCTTCTTCTCTTAGGCCTGCCTTCAGCTCTCCTCTCTGCCTGAGTATTATTCTTCAGTCTCATCCATCTTCAGAATTTCATAGCTGCCCACAGCTCTTCGGTTTGTATCTTTAGCCCTGAAATCCGAAAGCCAGACTCATAGGTCTTAACTTCCCACTTAATATTTTTCCCTGGTTTCACACCGGCATTTCACAGTCACATTTCTAAATCAAAATCAGTATTTTCTCCCCTAACTCCCACCTTTCTCTGTCTTCCTTATTTGAAAGTGATGATCCTTTCTCTAACCATTCCTTACCTAAGCAGCCTCAGATCCCCCAAGCACCTCTTTGTCCGTTGTAACTCTGGAGCCTGGGCAATACATTGTGTAACTGTCCAGTAGCTCGTGTCTTGCCATCCATCCTCTACCCCACTGGTTTTCCGTCACATATATGTTGTCATGTTACTACCCTGTGCCATTTTTTCCCAGCTTCCTTGGTACACGTAGCATAGAATCTAAACTCTTAGTATGAATGGTATTTAAGACTCTCTGTAACCTTCTGCCTTGTTGGTCTTGGTCTCTGTTATTTCTAGCTTGTAATTTGTCAAAAATACTTAAGTACCTGAAGTTTTTTTTTTTTTTTAGCTCTGTGACATTTTAAGATTGTGACATAATATAATTTATTCTTATTGCAGAAAATTACGGGGATAAAATAATCACTCACCCTGCTGACCAGACTTAACTACAAGTAATGTTTAAATACATTTTTTCTGTAAAGTTAGACCAAGTCAATTCCAGTTTGTGGGAGGAGAGAGAGAAGTCACCCAAACATGTTTGTTTAGTAATGAGATTGGAAAGAAGTCACTGCAGTTCTTCTCGTGACTCTGTGGCCTTGACATGGGGCCTCCCGCCTGATGTCTCTCTGCAGGGCCTGCTTGTGGTTTCCTAGGTGCTGCGGTTCCAGCTCCAGGAAACCCTGGCAGGTTTTGGCATCCTCAGTGCACTTTGTGCTTGTCTTCCTTATAGGAACCATCACATTACATTATAGTTATTGGTATTTTTTGTCTTTAAACTGAAAATTCCTTGAGACAGCAATCTTTGTATCTCCTGTAGGGCACAGAACCTGGCAGAATTTTCCAAAGAAGCTCTTCCAGGAGGAGGGGAGGAGCCAGTAAAGTCGGTGGGAACAGAGCATGTTCTGGAAGAACGGTGAGGTGTAGCCAGTGATGCTGTGTGCATTCTGTGCGTGGTAAACTGATGTGTGTCTCCAGGAGGCAGACGCCAGTTGCACAGGTGGAGAAGGAGCCGGAGACCTGGGTTCACGGCTCTTTCTAGACCTTTGCTCATGAAGAGGAGAGTCAGGGTTAGGACAGGACCTGAAGGCATCTCTTACTGGGCGCCCCTCCTTGGGAGCTGTTCACTCCTCAGGGTGCCTTTCTCAGCCTGAGAGTCAGCAGGGAGACTAGTAAGTAGTTACCAGCTCTCCCTCCAGAGATGAGGGTTTGCAGGCCTGGGGTGCTCCCCGGGCCACATGTTGGCCGGTGTTGCCTTGGGGCATCTGGACGCCTCGGGGCATCTGGACGTGGCGCCTCGGGAGCTCTCTTGGGCATCCTGCCAAGTAGTTACCAGCTTTCCCTCCAGAGATGAGGGTTTGCAGGCCTGGGGTGCTCCCCGGGCCACATGTTGGCCGGTGTTGCCTTGGGGCATCTGGACGCCTCGGGGCATCTGGACGTGGCGCCTCGGGAGCTCTCTTGGGCATCCTGCCCCCCACCTCCCTCGCCTGGCTGCCTGTTCACCCCCCGAATTCTCAGGGCCGGTCCTCACTGCTCTGTCTGCCTGTGGCCCTTGTGACTTTCCTTATCCCTGCTGGCTGCTTTCTTCCGCCCCCTGTGGCTGTTCCCTTTCCTGGGGGAAAGCCTGGCCTTGGCAGGCCTGGCGGCTGCCCTGCTAGAAATACCACTCGTCTCGAGCTGCCCTCCGCCCTGCTGCTCTCGCCCCGCTGCAGCCCTTGTGCTGTCTGCTTCTGGGGTCAGAGCTCTTCAGGGGCAAGAGGGCTTCGAAAGTCTGATCTTTCGCGTGTCAAGGTTTATAGAGGAAAAGACAGCGGCATTAAAGTAGTGTTTTAAAGCCGTGGACCTAAGAATGCCAGGAAATATTTTCTGCTACCTGGTAACTTTATCTGAGTGGTCTTCTATGAGTTGTATGACATTTTAAAGGTTTTCCAAGGTAGTCTCCTGGTCCTGAAAGTGATCCGAGTTGTATTCTGAAGACCATGGATCAGAGTCCATATATGGACCAGATATTTGTTCTGTTCCCTTTGTGTGGAAACTGCTCAGAGGCTCCATTCATCACAGTCAGGCATTTCTTCGGGTGTCTTACTGTCCAGGGCCTTTTAGTCATAACTTTGGAATTGATAGCATTGTATGAACTGCTCAGAATCATAGTCTGTGGATTCATTACACAGTGAACCTTTTAGTCAGGCCTTAAAAGGGGAACTGTCGGTGACCCTCAGCTTCACTTGGGCTTCTGGATGCATAAGCGAAACGGGCATAACAGAACTGGCTGTTCTGAGCTTGGTTGCAAAGTGGATAACTGTGTGAGTTGTTCACACTGCTTTTCTCTGGAAAACCAGAAAATGCAAGCAGCATTTGGCAGCAGAGGAAACCCAAGGATACCAGAGTAGAGCTTTTAAGCTTTTTTCTGGAGCTATGGTATTGTATCCTGAAAATGAGGGTTTTTAAAGGAATTTTTTTTTCCTTATTAAAGGAACTTTACCAAGGAAGAAAAAAATTCGACACAGTTACCCTACCAGATTGTTTTTAGTAAGAAAGTGCAATGAAGAATATACTAGAACAATTTAAAAGCAAGTGAACCTATTGTCTTTATAGTATGCTTATGATGCTTCCATCTCCAGGACTCGCGTTGCTTTGTATGTTGATATATTTTCACATACCTGTCATCTTAAGTGTGTTCTTGGTGTCCAAAAATTATTCTGTAAAACTTGTGATATTGCTGCATTTTATTCTTTTGACTCCAGTAATCCATGAAGTTGGTTCAGTTAGCCCTTTGCTCTTTGTGGATCTTGGGGAGAGGACATTGGGATTTTTGGCTGTTATAAACATGATAGAGTTCTGTACTGACAGTGTTGTGCATCTATCACCTTTGATACTTTATTTCCTTTGGATGAGTTTCTAGTACTTAGTTTACTAAGCCAGGGGGCAGAAACATTTTTAATGGTTCTTGGTATAGATTGTTAAATTATTTCCCCCAAATTGTATCAGTTTACAGAGCCATCTCTGGTTTCTCTTGTCCACCTGCAATAAATCGTTCTGTTGGGTTTAAAAAAAACCTTTTTTTGTACCTGCTAGTTCACCTTATATTGCTTTAATTTATATTTCTTTGATAAGTAATAAAGCTAATCTTTGTTCGAGGGCGTATTATATTTGCTTTTGGGTTTTTTGCATTCTTGTGGAAGGGGCAGATGTTACTAGAGTGCAGTCCAAGAGCAGTGACTAGTTAGAGTTAGTGACCTGTGACTTCAGCAGTCTTTGACCAACTCTGGTAAGATGTAGATTACGGTTATGAAAAACTTTAATTCGTATGTTTATAGATCTAGAAACTATAGGCAACTGAACTGAATATTTTACAAATTTCATATATAGAAGTTGATTTTCTTGAAAAGGAAATTAGTTACAGGACATCAGACACAAAAACTGAATTGAGGGCTTGTGCAAGATGTTGGTCTTACCCTTACAAGAAAACCATTGAAACGTTGTAAGCAAGCTGTGACATGATCAGGATTCTGACAGGCTCACTCACGCTCACAATTCAGTGCTGAGATAACTGAGGCATTGGGATATGCCCGATTGGCCACCTTGGAGTCACAGGAGGTAACAGATTCCATCGGACAGAGATTTGATACGTAGCCTTTAGGTGTAAGAATGCTTGACATTTTTTTCCTGAGCACTGTTAATTAAATGTTAAACTATTTGACTGGGAGAAAAGCAAGAGTGGATTCTGGGAACCTGAGGGGAGAGGAGGAGGGTGAGTATGGAAAAGGGTTGGGGAAGAAGATATATTATGTTTATGAATCAGGAAACCAGGTGAGTGGGAATGATTATGCTTAATATGTTACCCCCTCCCCTTTTTTAATATAACATTGTACATTTTCTATTTCAGATGCATTTACAATTGATTTTCTGGATCGGATTGATCAGTTCAGTTTGCTGTGTGTTTGGACAAGCAGGTAAAAAAAAAAGTTGCCTACTTGTCTGTTCAATATCCTGTGTCACTTTTTGACCACTTCAGATTCCTGGGAAAACCTAAATTGGGCGGTCCTGCTCCCTCAGAAGGCCTTGCAGCGGCCCCGCCTCTCAGAGTCGAGGGCAGGGCTCCTTCGGTGCCTGCAAGGTCGTTTGTCAGGTTTCCCACCCACCACCCGGAGTGACAGCAGGAGTAGAATGTGCTACAGAGAGATCTTTGTGGGGGTACGGTAGAGTGTGTCTGAACACAGAAAGCAAAGGCGTGCTACATCTTTAGAAAGAAGTAAAGTAAATGTGTGGAAGGTAGATTATGAGCTGCCCACTACTGTCTGAGAAAAATGAGAGGAGGAACCGTTGGTTTTCCAAAAGATGTTCTTGCTGTTTGATCAGAAGTCTTGCAAAATGTTGGTGTTGTATGGAAGAGAATTGAAAAAATAAAACTGAAAATATATTTAACCCTCTTATAAACCATGGTGCACCCAAATCTAGAATAATGGATGTCCTATTTTTTTGTTCTCCAAATCTCAGAAAATACACTGCATAGAAAGCTGAACTGTTTGATGCTAGAGATGAGGGAAGTTATTAATAGATTTAAATTACAAAAGACCAACAGTAACATAAAAAACCAAATTATCTGTATGTCAAAACAGTATTAAAAAATAGCTGAATAAGGGTTTAATTTCGCTTACAAGTATAGAGATCCAGTAAAAACAGTTAAAAACATGATGATAGAAAACTTTGTAAAAGATGAATAGAAAATTTACAAAATAAATGGCCAGGAAAAATATGAAAAAAAAAATGAAGCCTTAACCGACAATTGATGTTCTTATTTATACCTGTTAAAGGAAAATCTTCACATTAAAAAAGGAAATATGGTGTGTGTACACTGTTTGTGAGGATGTGTGTTACTGCTGGAGAGAGGTTAAAAGTTAATCCTTTTCACCTCAGTGTTTTCTTTTTTTTTTTTAATTTGTGATAAGGAAATTGAGTTTTACATGACAAGAACGGTCATCTGTGTGGGTTCATGCATGTGCATGTATGTGTGTATATGCGGGGTTTATGGCCCACATGAACCATGCGATTAAAAGTAATACAAATTTTCCCACTCTATAGGCTACATTAATACAGTGGCATGGAATGAAATAATTAATATAAAAAAGTAGTATACAAAATGTATGTCTTCAGTTTCATTTAAGTAATGTCTGTGCATGCTTCCTTGCTATTTTTTGATTTATCTGCATAGATAAAAGACTGGGAAAAATATACAAAAAATGTATGTCTTAATGAGCAGGTTTTGGGTGATTTTTAGTTCTTTATGCTTTTATGTATTTTCAAATTTTCTATAATGAGCGTGTGTTAGGTTTATAATCAGAAAACGTAACACAGTGCATATTAGTGTGTGCTACATGGCAGGCATGCTGATTCTTACCTGGATTTAAAGAAGTACATGACATACTTTGAACACAGACCTGAGAAGTCAAGGAGTTGTGGATAGGATGAATGTGGACTTCTCAAGTATTTACTAAACTAAAATGAAGCAGCTTGGTTGGAGGGGGAGTATGGTGTGGGGTATGAGTTAAGAGAAAAGAAATAATACTTTACCTGGTGGTAAGAAAATTCTTGACAATTATGACCAACTTCAATTCCAGAGAGCCTGGAATTATGCCTTTGGGGGAAAAAAAAGGACAAATGTATAGGTTAAGGGTACCTAGTCTTTGCTGTAGAAGACAGGAAGGATAACTGTCTTTTTATTGTTCTCTGCACCAGGATGATCCAAAATCACCTCTCTTTGGTGGGTAGGTATGAGTCAGTTTAGTAACTAGCTTCATAGTATTTCTACGTCATGTTCGTATATATTGTATTGTCATTGTGATCCTGATGTTTCATTGTTTTCTCTGTTGAACTTAAGTAGCCTAATTTTTTTTTCCTGACAGATGAAAATAGATGTTTGAAAGCAAATGCCAAATCATGTGGGGAGTGCATACAAGCAGGGCCAAATTGTGGATGGTGCACAAATTCAGTAAGTCAGATTGATTGTTCAAGCCTTTCCATTCATTCCCTCGTCACTTAGTGTTGCTCAAAACTGTATCCTTGGGAGGTGCTTGGTGTGACTTCTCACTCACTCAGTGGTGACTGAACGAGTCAGCTCTGTGTGTGACCCTGTGTGGTGGTCTGGAGCTGTGCTGCCCTGCACAGGGCCCACTAGGCATGTGTGGTCATGTTGAGCTCCTGAGAACTGCTGTTAGCCTTCATACATGCCAGAGATCAAGGACTTAGTGATTAAAAAGTCATTAAGGTTGAAATGCTCGTATTTTGTATATATTATTAATTCCCCCCCCTCAGTGTGACTGTTAGACAACTTACAAAGACATACGTAGCTCACCTGTGTAGCAGGCGTTATGTTTCTGTTGGACAGCCTCCCAAAAAACTCTAGCCATCTCACTAAACTATTTTAGATTTTCCTTTTTTTATGATGGGAAAAGTATAATTAATCTGCCTAATTGTGTTTTAATTAAGCTAATATACACTTGACTTTTATTCTAATAAAAGCCCATTCAGGTTAGGGGTTAAATTTTATTTTTTGTCATCTATATATTGCTTAACATGGCACCTTCCACAAGTTAAGTAAGTGTTGAATGAATGAATGGACAATGAACACTAAGTTGGAACTGGAGGTAAAGAGGAGTCATTTTGAGGATATGTAATTTATTTACAGAATGAATAATATCAGAAGGTTGAAGGCTTATTGTTTGTTTTTACTTCAAATGCCTGCATTGTGGCCGTTACTGGTCAAGTATCAGATGTTTCATGTGATTTGACCTGAAAGACAAAATGAGAAGTTTTTGTTTTGTTATTTCAAAATTTTTCTACTGGCAACTTTCTCTTCTTCAAAAAACGGTGTTCTGGAATTAAGTTGGAGACAGTGGAGGGACAGGGAGTGCCTTGAGTTTGTCTCAGACAAGGCTTATTTAACTGAAACACCCGGTTTTCTTACCTGGAATATGAGCATGAGCTGCCTCCTTTGTGTTGGCATAAGAATTGGAGAAACTTAAAGCAGTTTCACTTAGATGATTATAAATAAGTGGTACTTGCTGTTCCCAACAATAGCATTCATTTTATGAAGGTTATAGTTTATCTGGGGTTTAGAGTTATCCTAGCCAAATTATTCTTTTAATAATTTAGCCTTTGATCTTTGTGGCACAATTCTTGAATTATTAAAGGTATTTGGGATGTTTACTTGAGTTTTGTGGTCTGAGTTTCCTGGATTGGCTATTATTTGGAAATGGATGGTGCACTGGGCCTGTACTTTGGCAGCATTTTAGGTTTGATCATACATAAAGGGAGGACAGCTTTGAACCATCAGACCTATGGCATTCCCTTCCAGTTGTTTTTCCAAGTACAGAAAGGCTCTCATTTAGTGTTACATTTTCCTTAAAAAAAAAAAAAACAAACCGATCAAAACTATTGTGTATTCTTTTTTATGAGTATCCTCACTTTATGCAGCACCATGAAATCGATAGATAAATACCATATAAAACTGAACACAAAGTGACCCTAAATGAAAGGCATTTCCTCGTTTACCTAATGACAGGATTAAAAAAAAAGATTTCTGGCCAACTAAACAATTTTTAGGGGTATATGTGAGATAATTAAATGGCTGTTATAACTACACATTTTAAAATGATATGCACAAATATACACGTATAAACTGTTGTTGTTCTCCTTTTTCACATTTAAGAAAAACTTATTTAGAATCTTTACATCTTAGGGCTTCTCAGGTGGCACGGTGGTAAAGAATGCACCTGCCAATGCAGGAGTTGAAAGAGATGTGGGTTCGATCTTTGGATCTGGAAGATCACTTGGAGTAGGAAGTGGTGGCCCACTCCTCTATTCTTGCCTGGGAAATCCCATGGATAGAGGAGCCTGGTTGGCTACAGTCCATGGGGTCACAAAGAATTGAACATGAGTGAGTGCACACGTGTGCACACACACATATCTTAACAGCAGTTTTTTTGCTTTCACTAAAAGTACTTCTGAGTTAGTCATCTGATAAAAATAACACATTTTTAAAAAAATGGTAGTAATGAATATTTATTAGCTGCTGTTTATTTACTAAGTACAGAAAAGATCCTAGATGCATTATATTAGTGCATTTCTAACTCACCATCCTATTATAAACAAGAATATATTTTGTAGCTATTTCTGTTACTTAAAAATTGTAACTCTTTTGTTCTATGATTCTTTTGGCAAACATTTTTTTTTTAATTGAGATGTTGTATCGTGTAAATTTCAGGCATACAACACATTCGCAAGTTTTAAAGGTTCTGTTCCGTTTGTAGTTATTATAAAATACTGGCTGTATTCCCTGTGCTGTACAGTATATCCTTCTTTTAATTGGAGGATAATTGCTTTACAGCATTGTCTTAGTTTCCACTGTATAGCAGCATGAATCCCCTCCCTCTGAGCCTGCCTCCCGTCCGTCCCCCCTCCCCTGTGTCTGCAGCTCCGTTCTCTGCTTCTGCATCTCTGTTCTTGGAAGTAGGTTTCTATTTCCAAACCCTGGAAATAGGATTATCTGTCCCATTTTTCTAGATTCCACATAAAACCCATTTTAAAATCAACGTCACCACTGGAAGTTTTACCCCATACCACAAGTACCAGTTACATAGCATTACCACTTTTTGTTTTTAAAAAATTCACCCAATAGAAATACATTCTGACCCTGTTATAAAAACACTTGCTAATTTTTTTTAAAGTAAATTCTAAAAGGCTTTTTTCTAATAATAGCTAATAGTTTTTTTTTTTTTTTTTAATTTCCAAGAATACTTAGCAAACCTGTGGTAAATTTCTTGGCCTCCTTTTTAAAAAAAGTTTTGGGCTCATATGTTTTTCCTAGTATTGAGTTGTTCAAAATATCATGAAGGAAAATGCTATCTAATATGAAAGACTTCAAAAATTTTTCTAAGGGAAATTTTGGGAAAAGTATTTTGTCTATTATTTGGGCATGTTCATTATTAATAATTCTTAACCCTGCTGAATAATTTCACAAAAATTTCTTTGAGTAGATACTTTGAACATGAAACAGTTAAAATATACACTTAAGTCCTACTAAATATTTCTAAAATAATATAGTACAAGTTATATATTAGTAATAAAGGTACTACCTTCAAGGAGAAATATTTTATTTATTATGGTTAGATGAAGTGAACAACATTTTGCTTAAAACCAGACGAAGTACGTTAGACATGTTACCTGATTTTTGCAATTTAATTGGTTATTTGCAATTATATAAAAGGTTTGGCCATTTTATACCATATTTATACCTAGTTTTATATGTCATTTAGACATTTCTGCAAGAAGGTATGCCTACATCTGCTCGATGTGATGATTTAGAAGCCTTAAAAAAGAAGGGCTGTCATCCAAATGACATTGAAAATCCCAGAGGCTCCAAAGATATAAAGAAAAACAAAAATGTAACGAACCGAAGCAAAGGCACAGCAGAGAAGCTGCAGCCAGAAGATATCACTCAAATCCAGCCACAGCAGTTGGTGCTGCAGCTGCGGTCAGGTATGGGAGCTGCGGTCAGGTATGGGCATCTGATTCTAGCAGTGCCTTTGGGTCCCCTTGAGCTTCCAGACAACGTTATATAAGTTTCTGTTGAGAAATACTGAGAATGTTAACTTTTAGGAAAATTTTTGAAGTTTTTGCAGATATAATTTGTCAGACCATGTACCTGACATTTGCCTAATGTCCAAAGTAAATTCTGTTAAAGATTCAGAAAGTATTATTAATAGATTTAGTGGGTTTTTTAAAAAATAAAAATATCCATCTTCTGGTGTAACTATGTAACATAAAGATAACATTTTAATCTATTTTTTCCTTTGTTTTTGTATACTGCTGTTAAAATATAAAGGTTTTCATGAGAATCTGTAGCAGTCCTGAATCTGGAAAAAAGACATGTGCCCTGTCCTCTTCTCATCTCCAGCTCCTTCCAGCCAGGACTCACGTGTGCCCTCCTCGCTCCCTCCCCTGTTGCCCTCTCTTCAGCCCGGTGCCTCGAGACCTGCTCTGGCCAACCTCTGCTGGCACCTGAAACCGCCAGGCCTGAGGCGCCTTTGGCAGGCCTTTTTACTCCTTTAACTCTTCTGTACACGTGATGCCTTTGAGCTGCTCGCATGTTTCTTTTTGGCTTGTGCGTAACACTCCTGGTTTCCTTCTTATCTCTCGCCAGTGCCTGCCAGTCTTCTTTCTGTGTCTTTTTTCTTCCTTCCTCTTTGTAGTCCACTTAACCGTTGGCTTTCCTCTCACGGTTTTGAAGCCCTTTGTGTGCTGTAACACAGACACTTTTCTCTCAAGCTCCAAGCACAGTTATCCAACTGCCTACTAGAAATCTATATAGAGAAAATCTGCAAGTTAAAAACTAAATGACCTTTTACCCAGACCTCTTCCTTCTCTTGTGTTTTCTGATGCATTTCAGCTCATACCTCTGGTACATCTCTTCTGTGTCGTTATTGGTTTCATATCTGTATCCTCTTTTTTTTCCCTGTAATTTTTTTAACAAGTTTGTCTCCTTAATCATCTTAAAACTTTTCATCAGGTTTTCTTAAGTGAAAACCAGATTACTTTATTCACTGCACACAGTGCATCCCGGAGAGGAGTCTTGGCTTGACAGCGTCAGTCTCTAAAACGTCCGGAGTACCCTGTAGAGAGCCCGCCTCAGCCACCCCATCCCGTTTGTGGTGTTCCCTATCTGTTTTCCTTTGTCGTAGTTAGCAACCCACTATTTGCCTGTCTTGCCCACTGTAGATTGGGAATGCTGTCTTTTTCATTATCCCCGGGGCCTGGCATTTTAAGTATTTGTGAATAAAAAGAGTACACAGCCATTGATTGAATTACTTATGGAATGCCCTGGTTTTTGTAAAACCTATGTGAATAATACGGTTTACTCTATAGTGTTGACTGTATCAATCTGATTTACTTGGCTTTTCCGTTTGCTTATGATTGTTGGCAAGCTAATTTTCTAATCTCTGATTAATTAGGGGAGCCACAGACGTTCACACTAAAATTCAAGCGGGCTGAAGACTATCCTATCGATCTCTACTACCTCATGGACCTCTCCTATTCCATGAAAGACGACTTGGAGAATGTGAAAAGTCTGGGAACAGATTTGATGAATGAAATGAGGAGGATCACTTCAGACTTCCGAATTGGTAGGAATTTTGAGAAAATTAATAATTTTCATTTGTGTAAATCTTGGCAGTTTTATTCTTCACTACATATGTATGAGATTAGGAGGCTGGGTTTTAGCTTTTTCTTTCTGAGAAGACTGATATTCCTGTCACATGGCTAATGATTTTTCTGCCTCCTTGTTCCTCTGTTACTATAAAAAAGAAAGAGTCACTCAGTTGTGTCTGACTCTTTGTGACTCTGTGGACTGTAGCCCGCTAGGCTCCTCTGTCATGGAATTTCCCAGGCAAGAATACTGGAGTGAGTTCCATTCCTTTCTCCAGGGGATCTTCCCGACCCAAGGATGGAACCTGGATCTCATGGATTGCAGGCAGACTCTTTACCATCTGAGCACCAGGGGAGCCCTTCTTACTGGCTGCCATGTTATTTGGGACACATGACACCACATAGATAATAAACTGCCTGTTTGTTGTTACAGGAATATATTCATTCATTTGTTGATCTTGCAAACATGTTGATCACTTAGACTTGAGTTTTTTAAATGCAGTTTAACCGTCCACCCTCCATCATCACTGCATGTGCATTTTCCTCCACAGGGTTTGGCTCTTTCGTGGAGAAAACTGTGATGCCTTACATTAGCACAACACCAGCTAAACTCAGGAACCCTTGCACAAACGAGCAGAACTGCACGAGCCCATTTAGCTACAAAAATGTGCTCAGCCTTACTGATAAAGGGGAAGTATTTAATGAACTTGTTGGTAAGCAGCGCATATCTGGAAATTTGGATTCCCCAGAAGGCGGCTTTGATGCAATCATGCAAGTTGCAGTTTGTGGAGTGAGTGCATTCATTCTCTACAAGGGGATATTATTTGTGTGGATTTTAAGTGTGATTTTTCTGTCAGAAAATATTACCTTAGTTTCTATATCATACTGATTAATCCCTTAAATTCCCTCCCAACTGCAAGTGGTTATAAAAAAGCATAGTTAATCTAGATTTTAAAAGCCAAAATGCTCGCCATTTGAAACAGTGGGGCAGTGTAGCTTTAGCTGGTGTTCTGGGTGTTTTAAAGAGGCTCAGGGTACCCTGGCTCTCCAGCTTTGGGACTGAGATGGTATTGGGGTTATCTGAGACGTCCCCAGGAGCATTAAAAGTGCTCAAATAGATTGTGTGTCAGACACCATCTTCCTTTGGTTAGTTTTCGTCTGCTTGTCTTTGAGAGGCATCTTCCTCATGTCTCAGTAATTTAAAAAGAAAGTTTTAAGTCCTAGTTTGAAAGCTGTATGAGGATAGATATTCTGAGAAGTCATATAATGTTTGTAATTTTAATTACAAGATTTTTCAGTGACAGTAAGCTGATCCTCCATTGGACTGGTGGTTAGAATTTTTTGACCCATTTACCAGCCGAAAATTTTAGGTGACCTTTAATGATGTAGCTGAGGACAGAAGTAGAAAACATTGTGCGCTAGATGAGGTTTTATCTGTCTCATTTCCCCCCCTTTTTCCTTACAGTACCCCTGTGCCCTAAAAGACCTTTCTCTTCCAGATGCTTCTTAATGGTTACTTTTCAACCAAGTTTTAGTATGCTATTTGATACCCAAGACGATAATATAATACAGTGCTTGAGATAACAGTCTTTAGACTATTAGGACAGAGCTTCAAATGTTCCCATCACTGCTCATCCACTAGGCAGTTTCCTTCTCCTTAAGAGATAATAACAGATACACCTTAGAAAGTTTAAATATGGTAATCCGTGAAAGTGAAGTCGCTCAGTCGTGTCCGACTCTTTGCGATCCGTGGACTGTAGCCCACCAAGCTCCTCCGTCCATGGGATTCTCCAGGCAAGAATACTGGAGTGGGTTGCCAATTCCTTCTCCAGGGGATCTTCCCAACCCAGGGATCGAACCCAGGTGTCCCACATTGCAGGCAGACGCTTTACCCTCTGAGCCACCAGGGAAGCCATAGATAGTGCAAGTAGCCAACAAACAGTTAACAGCTGTATTGTGGTCACTCTTGACTTCTCATCAGGGTGGATGCAGTTTAAGGATAGTCTGCATTGTTAAAGGGAAGAGTAGTTTTCCAGACGGTGCCTAGCTTGATGCCTGTTTCTCTCCAGCCATTCATTTGTGATCTCGCTAGAAGCTCATATGGAGAAAGCATTCCCTGCACTGTCTCTGCCTGAACCTCAGCCTTGAGATTAAAACAGGCCATGGTATCCTGGCCGCTGCTCTCTGCTCCCTGTGCTGACTGAAAGTAACTGTTCCACTTACTTCTCTAAATGCAGAAGAGACATATTCCAATTGATCTGCCAGCATGAATAAACTTAATTCCTGGCTTCAAGGATCTTATAGTCTTAGGAAGATATATACAGATGTATGGAGTTAACAAAGACATGATTATAAAACTACGATTCAAGAGGATTTTACCACCACTTTAAATTTTTTGCTGAATAAGGTGGAGAATAAAATAAATGAACAAACAGTACTGATGGATTAAAAGGGGTGGAATTAAGCAGGATCAAGTCTTTGAAGAAAATGGTTTTTTTTAGAATTAAAAAGGGTAGGCTTTTTTTAATATACAGATGTATGGAGTTAACAAAGACATGATTATAAAACTACGATTCAAGAGGATTTTACCACCACTTTAAATTTTTTGCTGAATAAGGTGGAGAATAAAATAAATGAACAAACAGTACTGATGGATTAAAAGGGGTGGAATTAAGCAGGGTCAAGTCTTTGAAGAAAATGGTTTTTTTTAGAATTAAAAAGGGTAGGCTTTTTTTTAATATGGTGGCTGATAAAGGGAGTATATGCTCTGTGCTCCAGAAGGTGGAGTTGGTATGGATGGGAAGGGGAGATAACAGTGTTTAGATAAAGTTGGGTGTGGGCTGAGACATTTTTGTTTTCATTAAGCACCTAGTAGAGATAAGATGATGCACAAAACCAGATGTGGTCCCTGCTCTGCATAGAGTGGAGCTACCTTTTAGTGGGGAGAAGGACATTGACTTTAAAAGGTAGTTTTTAAAAAAAGAGCTGAGACTGCCAGATAGGCAAGGTGAAGTGTTATAGTGAGGCGAGGGGATTTTATTCAGCGGGCTCAGTGCCTTTATCAGGATGTTATTAGCATTGTGAAAAGAGAAAATACAGAATTCAGTTGAAAGTATAGTGGTAGCCTATATAAAGATTAAAAGATTTAACCTTTGCTGAATTTCTGTAGGTAGTATTTTAAAATTGAAATCCCTTTCTTTTCAAGTCACTGATTGGTTGGAGGAATGTGACACGGCTGCTGGTGTTTTCCACGGATGCTGGGTTTCACTTTGCTGGAGATGGGAAACTTGGTGGCATCGTTTTACCGAATGATGGACAGTGTCACCTAGAAAATGATGTGTACACAATGAGCCATTATTACGTAAGTGCTTAGCGCCTTACATATTAAATGGATTCAGGTTTTTAGAGTATTACGGGTAATGGGCTTGTGGGTTTTCAGGATTGAGGTTTTGTTATTTTGGTAAGATGGGCCCTGACCTAATGTGCAGGAAGCTTTGTTGCTGTTCTGAGGCTGTGGCTTTGTGCCTGCTTCCTTCCGCGTACCTGAGGGCCTGGTGGTGAAGGGAGCTGCTGACCCTGGCCCTGCACCCCAGCCCAAAGCTCTGTCTCCTCTCACTCGGTCCATGAAGGGGTAGCAAGTTTGATACTGTCTGAACAAATCATTGGTATAGTCTTACACTCCTTGTCTTATTTATGTATGATCTAAGAAAGTAGGCATCCTGCCTCTATGGAAAATAAACATTGGCAGTTTATTCAAGGTCTGGAAGAAACCTAAACCTTGCTGAATCTTGGTCTTTTTCTTAGTGATAATATAATGTTTTATTATGTCAATTCTTCAATTTCATTGTTCTGACATTTAATATACATAGATAATCTTTAAAAAATCTTTTTTATTGAAATTTTTATGCACACATGAAGATGGAAAAGGATTAGAAACCGACTAGACAGCACTCAGTTCACCAATAATTTGTGTTGTTTCAGGCAATCTTGCATAAGTAATCCAGATATATTTGCAAATCATTATTTTCAGAAAGTATTGAGAAACTGGAGTATATTAGATATAATAACATACTAAATTTTATTACTTAATTTCTTAGGATTATCCTTCTATTGCTCACCTTGTCCAGAAACTAAGCGAAAATAACATTCAGACAATTTTTGCAGTTACTGAAGAATTTCAGCCTGTTTACAAGGTAAATATATACGAGTGAGATCAAAATAGGAACACATTTTTAGATCCTTATTGTTTAGTCATCAAAGGCAAAATGATATGTCTGAATTGAAATGTGGGAAAATGTCATAAGATAGGAAGGCTAGATTTTACAAACGTGGTATTAATTTTAATTACATTGCAAAACTAGTTATTTTTAGGTCTGACTCCTTATTTGGATATATATCAAGAAATGATTTTTAAAAATAAATAGTAGGTACTCAGTAGATGCTGATTACTCAAATTTTATAGGTTTTATCTTTTAATTGCAGGAACTGAAAAATTTGATCCCTAAGTCAGCGTAGGAACGTTATCTGCAAATTCCAGCAATGTGATTCAGTTGATCATCGATGCGTACAATGTGAGTGCATTCTGAGTAAGATCTGTTTTGGGCAGTACCCTGTTGAGAATACTTTGCTCAAAAAAAGTAAAATTCCTTTCATACACAATTTAGCAGGCCCCAGAAGACAATGTAAAACTTGTATGTAAAATTCTGTATGTGGAGAAAAAACTCATTCTCTTACAAAAATGTGTTTGCAAGGCAAAATAAAAGGCATGGCGGCGGGTGGATTTCTAAATTCTCTTTGAATGTCATTAATAAGTCTCCTTTTTGGAAAACAAGTATGAAATAACTTCCATTTAGATTTTTAGGATTACTTCAGTCTTACTTCCCTTCATTTTATAGATTCATTGATTTTGATGAATTGTTCCAGAAACCCTTTTTCTTTCTTTCTTCTTTTTTTTTTTGCTAATTCTTCTCTTGCCATATTTTCAGGGTACATAGTTCTCTGTTCTCAAGTGGTACACACACAGTCATATGTGCATGTACCATAAAATATATGTGAATGCATGCATGACTTACTAAACTAAGATTTGTAAGATTTTTACTCCACGTGGAAGGAAGTTGATATTAAAGAGGAATTGTTCATCTCGAGTTTAGTTCTGAGTACTTTAGGGATACTCACTCATTAAGCCTTGGTCAGTAACTGTTGTTAAGTCATCGGAGGCCTTTGTAATACAACTGTAACTGTCCTGTGCTGCATA
>SJYC01120451.1:0-34292 GCA_006408675.1 Madoqua kirkii
TTAAAAATTTTTGCCTTCTTTTTGTATATTTACCAGATACATTGTGTATAAGCACTATAAAAAGTGAAAAGTCTGAATCCTTAGGATAAATTTGTTTTTAAAGATTATGGTAGTTACATTTTCAAATGATACCTTTAGTATGGTTTTCAACTTCCATGTACTTTTTGGGCTGTGGTTTTTTTTTTTATCAGTTCAGCCATTCAGTTGTGTGTTTTTATACTTTTTAGTATAAAAATTATGTTTAATCTTTTATTATAAAAATTGGGCAAATAATAGTAAATGTAATACACAGCATATCCTTTGAAAACATACCACACTCTTGAAAAATAAGTTTATCCTTTGTTTCCAAATGTTGTGTTCACCTGTTCATTGCTAGATTGTATTTTCATTTTGATCAGAACGGTTATTTTCCTGAAGAGGAATTTTGTCCTAGGCCCCTGTGTAGATTCCGTATGGACTTGGATGGCTGTGTGTGTGTACATGCACATATGCACACTTCTGTGACACATGGCACAAACACATTTAATTGTAGTCTTGAAGATGTTTATAGTTTTATTTCCTCTTTGTCTTTCTCACTTTACTTGTGACTTTAATCATTTTTATTTTATGTGACTGAAATTTTGGACTCTGTTTAGGTGCAACGAAGGGCGTGTCGGGAGACACTGCGAATGCAGCACAGATGAGGTGAACAGTGAAGACATGGACGCATACTGCAGGAAAGAGAACAGTTCAGAAATCTGCAGCAACAATGGAGAGTGTGTCTGTGGACAGTGTGTGTGTAGGAAGAGGGACAATACAAATGAAATTTATTCTGGCAAATTCTGCGAGTGTGATAATTTCAACTGTGACAGATCCAATGGCTTAATATGTGGAGGTGAGAATGGGCCTGAAAGTGGTTATAGAATGTGGTCCTGTCTAATATAATGAAACGTGTTGCGAGTCTGCTTAGTGATAAGGAGAAAAGGGGCAGCACTGAGGGTCGCTCCCTCCCGTGGATGCTTTCTTACAGATTCTTGCTTGTTTTCACTTTGCAGTGTTGTGATTATGTTGTTACCACTGTTGTGAGAAATGAGATTTTTAATTGCAGGAAATGGTGTTTGCAAGTGTCGAGTGTGTGAGTGCAACCCTAACTACACCGGCAGCGCCTGTGACTGCTCTCTGGAACCACGTCCTGCATGGCCGTGAATGGACAGATCTGCAATGGCCGCGGCGTCTGCGAGTGTGGGGCCTGTAAGTGTACAGACCCCAAGTTCCAAGGGCCGACCTGTGAGATGTGTCAGACCTGCCTTGGAGTCTGTGCTGAGCATAAGTAAGTCTTTCTCAGTTGCTTGAAATAGGTGATGGGTCACTGTCTGTCCGCCTGTGTGTGATCACACGGTACATAGAACAGTGCTAACACCAGGCCATACTGTAAATAAAGTATCTGTCACACTGAAGCCCACTTTTTAAGTCCAGAAATTGTTAATTGCTAGTGTTGGCACATGATAGTGAATTGTATCCTATGAGTGTGGTGGTACCATTATTTCAACCTGAATTTGGTATTTAATTGAATCCATGTGGTAACCTTTGTTAAATTAGTATTACCAGTTGCTATTTACTGCCTTTTGACTAAATAAAATGGAAGGTTTTGTCCCTAGCAGAAAGAACCATAATACCAGCAATACATTTCAAAAGTTAGTTTAGCTTTATATTGTATATGTCATATCCGATTGGGCTAGTTTTACCTTACTACTCTTATTTCTTTTGGAGGATTTTAGTTTGAGCTGTAATAAATCTATAATTTCACTTAGGAAGCTAGCATCTTTATGTTTAGTTTTCCCACCAAGAAATATCATATGTTTCTTCATTTATCCATATCTTCTTTCATTTCTCTTGGCCTAATTTGGTCAAATTTTGAGTCTAGCACACAAAATAATCTTTGAGCAAATATTATTATAAATAATAAATATAATCATTTGCATTTTAACAGAGAATGTGTTCAGTGCCGAGCCTTCAATAAAGGAGAAAAGAAAGACACGTGTGCTCAGGAATGTTCACATTTCAACATTACCAAGGTTGAAAATCGGGACAAATTGCCCCAGCCAGGCCAGGTGGATCCCTTGTCCCACTGTAAGGAGAAGGACGTTGACGACTGCTGGTTCTACTTCACATATTCAGTGAATGTGAACAACGAGGCCACTGTTCAGTCGTAGAGACTCCAGGTTAGAAATCCGATCAAAGTTTTTTGCATTTTCTTTTATGTCTCTCTGCTGGTGAGAGCTTTTGGCAGTTCCCCTTGATCCCTGGGTTGGGAAGATCCCTTGGAGAAGGGAAAGGCTACTCACTCCAGTATTCTGGCCTGGAGAATTCCATGGATAGTCCATGGAGTTGCAAATAGTCAGACATGACTGAGCGAGTTTGACTCACTCACATCTAGGAACAGCTTCCAGCTACTTTACATGACTGCTTTACATTCAAGTTAGGACATTTTAAATCTCTTCAAGCTTAAAATAGTATTTAATTAACTATAAGAAATATGGGAAAGAGAAAGCAAATTTTATGTTACGGAGAGTTTGAAGAGTAAATGAAGTAACCTTTATAAAGCCCTTAGCACAGTGCCTGATAGAAGGTACTCAGTAACATCATCACTAATGATATTTTTAATAGCAGCTTGATTTAGGCTTGGACACTGGGAAAGATAATTTGTTAAAGGGTATTATATGGCACGAATTTGTTCTGCTTTTCAAGAGAGGAATCAATTTTATCTTTTTTTTTTCTGGGAACTTTTAATACATTCTTTGGAATTTTCTACATTTGTGATTAAGTTATTGGAATGTAAGTTTTCATTTCTCTAGGATAAATGTTAGGGATTGGGGAGAGGGCATATATTTAACTTCAAAAGAAACAGGCAAACTGTTTTTTAAAGCCTCTGTTATTTGCATTTTCAGGTATGTGTGTTTCAAATACTGTTTTTTGAAGACCAGAAGCTTAAATTTTACCAAGTTTTTCTTTTGTAGATCTTGCTTTTTACTACCCTAGAACTCTTTGCATAACTCAGCTTCATAAGTATTTTCCTCCTGTGTTTTCTTCTGAAAGTTTTAGTTTCTGGACTTGCATGTAGGTCCATAACGTATTTTGAGCTGCTCTCAGTAGCTGGAGTGGAGCTCCGGTTATTTGTAGGTAGATTTCCAGCAGTTCTTGTACCATTTCTTGAAAAGGCTGACCTTTCTCCACTTTGGGTGAAAATAAGATGACCTTATGTATGTGGGCCTGTTTCTGACTTTTGATTCTTTTCCATTAATTTAGGCATCTGTCCCTTAGCCAGTAACACACTCTCTCATTACCGTTGCTTCACGGTTAGTTTTGTGACATCTGGTAATGTAAATTGTCCAACTTTGTTTTTTCCTGAAAGTATTTTTGAGACACTTTCCTAGTTCTACTTCTTTGTAAATTTTAGAATTCACTTGCTTGATATCCCACACATGTCCTTCCAGGATTTTGATTGGGATAATATTGAGTTTATAGATCAAATTGGGAGAGGATTGACATCATCTAGTTGATGAACATAGATAAAATCTCTCCATTTATTCAGGTCTTTAACTTTTTAAAAAAATCAGTGTTCAGTAATTTTTAGCATATAAATCTTGTACATGTTTTATTAGGTTTATACATAAGGATTTTGTGATTTTGGTGCTATTATAGATAACACTTGAGGTTCAATTTCTAATATGTAGAAATCAGTTTTGGTGTAATTCATAGAAATACATGATTTTTATTTATTGATCATGTACCTTATGATCTTGTAAACTTATCTGTTACTTCTAGTATCTTTTTTTATAGGTTCTTTTGGATAGTGTGCCCCAAGATACTTATCTTGGAGTTTCAATTCCTGTGTCTTTTGTGAGACTGCACAGCTCTCTGTGGTTCTGGCTGCACTTTCACAGGCTAACACCCTTGTGTGCGTATCCTTTGCTTTTTACTTTACAGAGTGCCCTACTGGCCCAGACATTATTCCAATTGTAGCAGGTGTGGTTGCTGGCATTGTTCTTATTGGCCTTGCATTGCTGCTGATTTGGAAGCTTTTAATGATCATTCATGACAGAAGGGAATTTGCCAAATTTGAAAAGGAAAAAATGAATGCCAAATGGGACACGGTAAGTTGGAAAACACCTAAAATGGAAGATGTTTCATAAAGTAAATGTAATGCTTCTAAGACTTGTTTATTAGCTCTAGAGCTGATTATTAAAGTCCTTTAAATATTTCAGTTGCCCCCCAGAATTTATTATTCAGGAATTGCATTCAGTGAAAAACAGAAAACATCTTAAATATATCCCATTAAAAGCAAACAGTTGTAAGAATGTTCTTCAGGTTACTGTGGTATTTTTATTTTCTTAATAATTTTAATCTTAACTCTGCTCTTCTGCCTTTTCTTTTTATATAAAATAGAATCCTGGGGACTTCCTGGTGGTGTAGTGGTTAACACTCATTTCTAACACAAGGGGTGTGGGTTCAGTCCCTGGTTGGGGAACTTAGATCCCACATAGTTGGCATGACCAAAAAAATTAAAACCCTACATAACTTCAGACAATTCAGTGGAAAGCTGCTGCTTGCTTTTTTTTTTTTTTAAATAAAGAACCCAAAGTAGAAATCAGCCACTCAAAAGACTACATGCTGTGTAATTCAATTTATATAATAGTCTACAAAAGACAAACCCATGGGGACTAAACCTGTGGTCTCTAAATTACCCAGGTGGGTGTCTTTATACATTTGAGAATTCATGAAACTATATACTTTAAAAGGGTATTTTTACTCTGCAAATTATAACTCAGTAACCTTGTTTTATACAAAATTTAAAAGCTACAATTGATGAAAATGTATGTCAGCATTTAGTGCTTTGAAATGTGGGGTTGGAGGCTAGTGTGGCCACATGTTGGCCATCTTGTATTCATCTTTTGATACAAGAAGGCAGTGACAATCTTCAGTATTTTTCAGGTGTAAATGAATTTTAGTTGTTTGCATTTTACAACAATTTGCTTGGATTTTAAAAAAATAATTTTGGAAGCGTAAGAATAGTAAAAATTATCTTTTATAGTGTAAACTCTCACTATACATGTCAGTTTTTTTCTGATGAAATCATTAGAAACTATTTCTTTTACTTTAGCAAGAAAATCCGATTTACAAGAGTCCTATTAATAATTTCAAGAATCCAAACTATGGACGTAAAGCTGCTCTCTAAATTGCCGTTCGTATTTTCTTTCATTTTCTGTCTTTGCATGTCTTTACTGCACTGCGTGTCTTTTATCACTATTGCTTTTTTTCTTTCTCCAAAGTCTGGCTTTATTTATATGGCTATACTATGGCTTTTCTTTCTGTGTGTTAATAATTAGAAGGGCTTTGGATTAAGCTTTATGGTATAGAAGCAGCAACTGTGTTGTAGTGAAAAAACGTGTGTTGTGATCAGACTGACCTGGGTTGAGTCCCAGCTAAGTCTTCTGCTTAGGTAGAATGGCACTGGCTCACTTCATTTCCCAGAGCTTTAACAGGGAGTCAATAACTATACTGTGCTGTTTTTGGCTAATGACTACAGTATTTGATAGCAGCCTGTCAGTTATAATCCTCACTAGAGTCTTTTGCTTTGGGTGGTATTATCATCCTTATATGATAACATCCTTATATATAACAAATTATTATTTGTAAGTTTAAGAGTGAAAAGTGAACATGAAATTTAAATTTCATGTAGAGAAGAACCCTACTAGAGTTTTAAATAAAAACTTGGCTGAAAATTTCATAGTGGTAATAGAGCTTGGTTCACCTATTCTCTAAGCTAAGGGAAAGTTATTTTGGCGAGTGTATGCTCTACCTGGGTGACAAATGTATCATTCTCTCTTCTGTCAACACTGGACAGGCTTTTTCCTTATAACTGAATTTTCATGAAGTGTGTCTAGCATGTTTTAATATAATTATGTAAGCCCCTAGTACTCTGATAAAAAGGTTGTGATTAGAACCAATCTTCCTGATGTGATCCTGAACGCCTTCCTTTCCTTTATTCTTATATCACATACGAGAAGACGGAGGCACAGAAGAGTTCGGTAACTTGACCAAGTTCACAAGACTAATTAGTGGAAAAGCTGAGATGGAAACCCAGGCCACTGGGCTCCAGGGTCTAGCTTCTTAACCACTGCATTGAACTGGTAGCAATCAACACGTCTTCAGGAGACACTGTCACCTGGTTGGGGGGAGGGAGATCACTGTAGGAAATGACAGTCCGCTATCCTGGTAACTTACGAATGCTAGTGTTACTGTGACACTGCTGAATGGGGAAGCCGCTGTTACTTGTACCCAGAAACCCATCCGTGCAGATGTGTTCATTTACTCTGATGAATGAGAGTATACTTAGAACAACACGTAGGATTTTAAAGTACAGGAATGTTTCTTATTTTTAAGAGATACAGGGAGTACTGATAACGTTAGAAACCATTATGTGTCTGATTAAGCAGATCTTAAGACTTTTGAAATGGCAAAGGTAAATTTGATGGCAGAAAATTATTGTCAGATTCATCTTGCATAGTCTGGTACATTTTCTTCGTAGTATGAGACTTAATAGTCTTTTCTTCCTCACTTAGCTTTACAGAAAGAATGTCATTTTTAGAAGGAAATTGATTTGCTGGGTTTTCCTTTCTTGTTTCTGTCATAATCAGATATTGACATTTTATATGGATTACATGAAAAAATTTCTGTATCTCCTACTGAAAGGTGAAATGTTTACCTTGCTATATGTTAAATTGTATTTTGAAGGAAATTATCAGTAACAGTGAAACTTCATGTTTTTATTGTTAAGTCAATTTTTTGTACACTGTTACTTCAGCCAAAATAAGCATTTTGGATAATTCAAGATGTGAAAGTTTTGTGAAATTTTTTTTATTCGTTAGTCAAATTCAGGAAAATTAATGGGTACTGGTTATTCTGAGATGTTTTCTCAAGAGAAACTAAAGTAGAAATAGTAGATATTAGTGAATGAGCATTAAGGAATTAAATCATGGCTTACAAAGCACTTTTCCAGTATGGGGCCAAGGTTGCTGGTCAGTTATGTCATTAACATATTTCAGATAAATAGGCAGGCAGTCTAATTACTTCAGCACATAAGACTATTCATATTGGTACATTAAAAAAAATCAAATCATCAGCTCTGTTAAAGCTGTTCATATATAAACACATTGAACGTGGGCTGCTAATCTCCCACAGTCGTGCACTGCATTTCTAATATGCACCAGAAATCATGCTGTGACCACATCAGGCCTTCCAGAGTAAGCACGGAAGACATTTACTGAGAACAGAGGACTTCCCTGCTGAATGTAGCCCTGTTCCTCTTGATTTAAACAGGCTTTGCTTTTTGTTGGGATGGGGAAGGGTTGCACTCTGAACGATGGAACTAATATGCATTATTTTAGCTTACCTCCATTTAAGATGATGCCCAACGCAGATGGTTTAATCTCTTACCTTTAACCTTGCATGTTAATATTTTGTTTGGATGGACTTTGAAATAATAATATATATGAAATAAATATAAATGTGTACATGAAAGGCAGTGTTTTCTCCAAAGGTAAGTTTTGCCATGTAAATTGTACTTTGGTTTCATCTATAACTTAGGCTTTTTTTTTCTTCTCCATGTTTTATTGCCTCTCTTACAGTTTTTAAGTATTAAATATTAGATTTATCTAATGAAAAAAATGGGCCGTTCTAGCCTTGCATGATAGGAAGGTGGAAATAGACTTCACTTATTTGTACTTGATTACTCATTAGGAATGTAGTTGGTAGGATCCATACTCCAGTCTCCATTATGAAATGTCTCTTATAATACCATTTGGGATCCAGTTGGGATGAGACCTCAGAATTTGATATCCAATGTGATTTTTGTCACCCAGATTATATAATGTTTATCCCTGAGGGATCCTGAGTTCTTTGGTTTCAGAAATGACTGGGCAGGTTGTGCTTTGTGGGGTGGAGTGAAGGCACAGTGTCCGGTTCCAGACTAACTGCTGAACTGAAGTCAGAGTGGTTTATTTGGTGTTTCTCACGACCCAGCCTTTATATGTTTTACTTTCCCTCAATGAGTTCTTAGTCTTTTTAAAGACGGCATCGTATGCTTTCCCTTTCCCACTCAAGTCATATATATGTACCCTTAAAAACTTCTCAACCGTATAGATCTCTAACTCTGCGTGTGTATATGCTTCTGTAGACCTTTCAATGTTTTATCTGTAGTCAGTTTCATTTTGACAGTATCCTTAATCTCAGTCAATCCTTTTTTTCTTATGCTGTTCCCATTTTATGCATGTAATTTCTCTTGTGTACTGTTTCAGAGTTCTTTATCTTCATGTTTGTCATCCACCAGACTGTACCCTTTTAGGAGGCAAAAATTGTGGCAATGAAAGCGATATCCAAATGTAACCTGAGTGAAGTGTGGATAAACTTTAAAAGCAAAGATTACCCTTTAGGTGCTTTCTATAAATATTTAAAAAATAACCTGAAATGTTTCTATAGTAAAATACGAAACTAAACTAGCATTTAAAAATCTTAAAACATTTATTTGATTTGTACTCACTTATTTCCTCTGAGATAGAAATATTTGCCTGTATTTCTCATTTGACTTTCAAGCCTATCTTCAGTTTTAAAGTACAGAAAAAGAATGCTATAGAAGATATTAAAATGTATAATATAGAATGAGAATTTTTAAAGAAAATTATGTATTTTAAAACAGCACTGTCAGTGAAGTTTTGACTCTTGAAAGATCTCTCATGTTTATGGCTTGGAATCATTTAACTCTTCAGTGAAATATAGTGTCAAAGATAAAATGTTTCATCAGCATATTGAATAGCAGTTATTTCATGAAGAATAGTAATTTTTTTTGTCTAAGCACATTTGGCACTGTGCCCACTTGTGACAGTCTTACCTCAGAATCTCTGCACCCTGAGTGGCAAAGCCTCAGAAGAGCACCTCCCTCACAGACAAGAAAGCCAAGCAGTCTGTTCATTATCAAGCTCCTTTGTGCACAATAAGGATTAAGAATCAGGCAGTTGATGGCAGAAGAGTTTGTTAAAAACTAGTTTCAAGACTGGTTTTAAAAACAGCTGTTGACAGCAGATCACTAGCGGAGGAATAACTTTTCAGAAAGGAAAAGTGCCTTTTCAGGGGCACCTTTAGCCTTGTGGGGCAAAGCTTTCATTTTTCATATTTTGTAAGCTTTTGATATCTGGACAGATCAAATGGAAATGACTTATGAAAATGGTCTTTAATTTTAATATTGTTTTATAAAGTTAGATGACTTTAGTGGAGTAACTGATAATTTTTTTCTTTTTTAGGGTGAAAATCCTATTTACAAGAGTGCTGTGACAACCGTTGTTAATCCGAAGTACGAGGGGAAATGAGCACTGCCTGTGTGTACCGCAGCACTGAAGGCAAAGCAGTAATTCCACAGTCACAGTAAGACAGCTTCAGGGCAGCGTCACCATGGTTCTCCGATGGGCCGGTTCTGAAAATGTACAATATGTATAATTTGAAAATTTTTTATTATTTTGAAAATAATGTTATAACCAATGCCAGGGACTGACAAAAGACTTGAGACAGGATGGTTATCCTTGTCATCTAAGGTCACAATGTGCCTTTTTGACCTTTTCTCCTGGACTAGTGAAATCCAGCTCTTACTGGATTAGGCAGTATTTCTAGAGTGATTGAAAGGCAGTAGTTAATGAGGATGATATAAGATTTTCTGTTTTAATCAAGTGTTAAAACTGATTTCTAGCTTTGCAGACATTCATTTTTAATCCAAAGTAATGTCCTAGCTAGTTTAGAATTGTTTTAAATGTATTATTTTGCTATTTGCCTGTTAGGCATGACTAATGACATACCTGAAAGATGAGTATGCTAGGAGTTACAGGTGTAAAATAGTGAAATATTTGATCTGCAAAGGCCATGGGGAAAGTCAGAGCTAGGAAGGAAAAACATAGCTTTAAAACCTGTGTGCCATTTTAAGAGTTACTTAATTTTGGTAACTTTTATGCCTTCTCTTTGTAAATTCAAGTCTTGGGAAATTTTCTGCAAAAAGTCCTTGATTTAGCATTATCTACATAAAGGCCTTAATTTACATAGTATTTGCTAAATTGAGGACCTCCGGGTGGATTTTATTTTATTCATTTTCTTTTTAAAGCCTGGTGCTTTTTATCACCTCTTCTAATCATTTAATGTATTTGTTTGCAATTTGGGGTAAGACTTTTTAAAGATCAGTACTTTTTCATTGATGTTTTAGCTGTACATTTGCCTTTTTATTGAATGTGTGAAGTTGTACTGTGGCTCATGCAGCAGCTCTCACTTAAGCATTTACTTTGAACCAGTGCTATAGCAGACCACTGTATATTTACTTCTCACTCTTTGAGTTTCCTGTTTTGTTTCATACTATTCACATTCTCATTTTAAGTGCCTTTTAATTTTAACAGTTCACGTTTTACAATGCTGTTTTAGTGAAGTTATTTATTAAATAAAGATGCTTAAAATATTTAAATCAGATGTTTGGGCTCTATATATTTTGTTAGTTTGTATATGTGAAGTTTTTATAGCTTAAAACATTTCTGGTATTTTACTTAAGCCGAAAGAGAGAAGGAAGGTAGGTAGATAAGAGTAAAATAAGATGTCAGTCTATTTTTGGCTCTCCAAATACTGGACAAATCTGCTTCTCTTCCATCCTTAGGAGCTGGGTTTCATTCCTCCATTAAGCAGAATTAACTCTTTAAGAACATGATCTTACAGCTGTTGACTTGAAGCTGGAAACTCTATTATTTTCTTAAGATTCAGACAGGAAATTGTTACTTCTCTGTTAAGGAGTTTTTTAAAATTTTCATTTGTCTTTGGTTTATTTATGTTATAAAGTATATGTATCCATAAAAAATACTTGTGTGAAGCTTTTCAAAATAGATCCCTTGCTGGACCATTGCAAGTGTCAGATGTGGCGGAAAGCACTGTGGTAGAAGTCCCAGCACATTTGCAGTGCCCTTCCTGGTTTTAAAAATGGCTATCTTTTTTACCTCTCCTGTTTAAATGTATTTCCTAGCTTAGAGTCAATCATCTTTAAGTTGAGGATTATGCCTCTTAATGAGAAAAAGAACCATCCATTTCACCTGCTTCATTTTCCATTCGCATCTACACTGCTGTGTGGTTCAACTCATTTCCTTACACCTGCAGTATAACTGAATTTGTATTTTTTGCTCCACAAGTTTGCTTATTTAAATGAGATTAAAAAAAATAGGAACATAGTCTACTTTCTATAATCCATGATTTTTCTCCTGACACATGTTTTTATATACAGTTATAATATGAGCCAGTCATCCCAACCCTGTGCATATGTTGAGAAAACTCTTAATTTGAAAAGATATTTAGACATACACGTACACATTGGAATACCACTCAATCATAAAAAATGAAATAATGCCATTTTCAGCAATATGGATGGACCTAGACATTATCAGAGACAGACAAATATCCTATGATATCACTTATATGTGCATTGTAAAAACAGTGATACAAATAACCTTATTTATAAAAGAGAAATAGACTCAGACATAGAAAACAAACTTAAGGTTACCAAAAGGGATTGGGGAATGAACCTATATACACTACTATAAACTGTAGTAAAATAGATAAACATCAAGGACTTCTGTATAGCACAGGGAACTATACACAATATCTTGAACTAACCTAAAATGGAAAAGAATATATATGTAAAACAATCACTCAGCTGTATAACTGAAACTAATACATTGTAAATTAACATCAATTTAAAGATACCTAGAAAGGAAACAGGAAAAAAGCGAATCAAAGTATGTATATAAAAAAAAAACAAGACAGGAAAGAGGAACAAAAATGATGTAAGTCATATACAAAACAGTTAACAAAATGGAAATAGTAAGTGCTTCTCTATCAGTAATTACAGTTTAAATGTACAAATCAAAAGCTATAGATAGCTGAATGGAGAGAAAAAAAAGTTCAACTGTCTGTCGTATACTAGACTTGCTTTTGATCTCAGGACACATGCTGCAAGTGAAAGAATGGAAAAAGATAAAATGGCAACCAAAAAAGAACAAGAGTGGCCGTACTCAGGTCAGACAAAGTGGATTCTGAACATTATGTAAAGATGTGGTCCAAAAGATAGAGCACTTGTAAGTATGAGCTTAGTTGTTTAGTTGTATCCTACTCTTGGTGACCCCATGGGCTGTAGCCTGCAGGCTTTTCTGTCCATGGGGATCCTCCAGGCAAGAATAACTGGAGTAGGTTGTCATGCCCTCCTCCAGGGTATCTTCCCAACCCAGGGATCAAACCCAGGTCTCCCGTATTGCAGACGGATTGTTTACCGTCTGAGCCACCAGGAAGCCCAGGAATACTGGAGTGGGTAGCCTGTCCCTTTCTCCAGGGAATCTTACGGATCCAGGAATCGAACCAGAGTCTCCTGCGTTGCAGGCAGCTTTTTTTTTTTACCAGCTGAGCTACCAGGGAAGCTCAGTTAAAAGTATACAGTTGATGAAAGTGAAAGAGGAGAGTGAAAAAGTTGGCTTAAAGCTCAACATTCAGAAAATGAAGATCATGGCATCTGGTCCCATCACTTCTTGGGAAATAGATGGGGAAACAGTGGAAACAGTGTCAGACTTTATTTTTCTGGGCTCCAAAATCACTGCAGATGATGACTGCAGCCATGAAATTAGAAAATGCTTACTCCTTGGAAGAAAAGTTATGACCAACCTAGACAGCATATTCAAAAGCAGAGACATTGCTTTGCTGACTAAGGTCCGTCTAGTCAAGGCTATGGTTTTTCCAATAGTCATGTATGGATGTGAGAGTTGGACTGTGAAGAAGGCTGAGCGCCGAAGAATTGATGCTTTTGAACTGTGGTGTTGGAGAAGACTCTTGAGAGTCCCTTGGACTGCAAGGAGATCCAACCAGTCCATTCTGAAGGAGATCAGCCCTAGGTGTTCTTTGGAAGGAATGATGCTAAAGCTGAAACTCCAGTACTTTGGCCACCTCATGCGAAGAGTTGATTCATTGGAAAATCCTGATGCTGGGAGGGACTGGGGGCAGGAGGAGAAGGGGATGACCGAGGATGAGATGGCTGGATGGCATCACAGCCTTGATAGACGTGACTCTTGAGTGAACTCCAGGGGATGGTGATGGACAGCCTGGCGTGCTACAGTTCCTGAGGTCGCAAAGAATCGGACATGACTGAGCGACTGAACTGAACACAGTGTATACATATATTTCACAGTATATACATAAAACGTTATGTTGTATACCTTAGATGTATTGAAGTTTTAGCAGTTATACTTTGATATGATAGAGAATAGAAAACCAATAGAAAAAATGAAACTAAAAGTTGGTTTTCTGAATATGTCAACGAAGTTGACAAACTCTTAGGGAAAATGAATGACTCAAAAGTAGGTATTTCAAGATAAAACACATTAGTATAGCATTAAATGACTAAGTTATCAGAGGGCCTGATACAGGAGATTTATTGGGTGTGGGTTCTGTGTTGGTTACTTTGTATTGAACAGTGCTGTCAGGTGAGTTTATCACCTTCAGGAACTGTTCAGCCCTGGGAAGGCCCCAGACGTCAGTGCATCAAAATACAGAAAATAAAAAAGCATGATAAATATACTTCTGTAATACCATCATCTTGTAAGGTACATTTATCCTAATTAATGAACCAATATTGACATGTTTTTGTTAACCAGATTCATCCTATATGGGCTGAATGTGTCTTCTAAACTGTGACTGTATTTGGAAATTGGACATTTATGGAAGTAACTAAGGTTAAATGATGTCATACAGATAGGGCCCTGGTAAGATTAGTGTCCACATCACAAGACGAGGAGAGACCAGAGCTCTCTTGCTCTTTGTGCACATATGCTCAGGAAAGGCCATGTGAGAAGACCACAAGCAAGAGCGCTCTCAACAGGAGAAGCGAGCCAGGGGGAAATGTGTCACAGACAGATCAGAAGGATGCTTTGAAGATGGAGGAAAGGGGGCCTCAAGTGGAGGGAGTGTGGCCAGCACATGCAAGCCCAGAAAGGCAAAGGAATGGATCCTCTGTTAGAAACTGCAGGAGGGAACACAGGACCACTGACACCTGACTTTTAGTCTAGTGCAACTTGTGTTGTACTTTTAGTCTGCCACACTGTAGGATAATAAATTTGTGTTAAGCTGATAACTTTGTGATAATTTGTTACAGCAACTGCTGTTCAGTTGTGTCAGACTCTTTGCGACCCCATAGACTGCCCCATGCCAGGCCTCCCTGTCCCTCACTATCTCCCAGAGTTTGCTAAAGTTTATGTTCATATTGGTGATGCCATCCAACCCATGTCATTCTCTGTCACTTTCTTCTCTTGCTCTCAGTCTTTCCCAGCATCAAGGTCTTCTCCAGTGTGTTGGCTGTTCACATGAGGTGGCCAAATTATTGGAGCTTCAGCATCAGTCCTTCCAGTGAGTATTCAGGTTTGATTTCTTTTAGGATGGACTGTTTTGATCTCCCTACTGTCCAAGGGACTCTCAAGAGTCTTCTCCAGTCCCCCAAGCATCAGTTTTTCAGCACTCTGGCTTCTTCATGGTCCAACTCTCACATCCGTACATGACTACTGCAAAGACCATAGCTTTGACTATACAGCCCTTTGTCAGCAAAGTGATGCCTTTGCTGCTTAATACACTGTCTAGATTTATCACAAACAGAACAAAAATATAGTGAGGAAGGCCAAATAGAGGCCTGTGAACCTACTTCAGACCCATCTAAGCCAGTAAATTTGAAAAACACCTATGAGAACAGCAGAAATAAATGCAAACGAATGACTCAAAGGATGCAGGCATGGTGGACTCCATCATATGTTTAATTTGCTAATCTGCCCCCTCTGGACTCAACTAGTAGGCACATGGATAGATGCCAGGAGAGAGGAGGTATAAGTGCTGGAGCAGATTTTCATGGCCTGTGGTATATGGCATGTCCACTGAGCCACTATATGTGTTCTTTTCCATTTTTACCAGAAAAGAACGTGAGTTTGCATCCACTTGGGATGGACAACAGTATCTATGTCTATCTGGCAGTGTTTACTCTCTCAGCCTCTCACATGTCTGAAGAGATGTGACCCAGTCAGACATCTGATAAACAGCACATCAGCTATGTCTTCAGAACTAGGCTCGTTACTCCAGATGGCTAAGAGGTCACAGTATTTTGGATGCCTTTATAGCCATATGTATTCCAAGGGTAGGAGACAAACTAAATAGTCAATGGCATACCATATCAGTAAGGTTCTTAGGAGCATGCTAAGATATCCCCTCAAAAATGAAAGATAATTACATGTCACAGATCTCAGTGATGAGGATTTTAAAAAGTGCTTGGTAATCCTATTTGGGTTCCGGAGGATGTGTATTTCAAACTTGAAAGTACTTAGCTGACCCATATATCAGGTGATACTGCCGGGTTTGAATGGGACTCGGGAAAGAGCTCTGCAGTAAGTGCAGTCTAGGGGTATACAGACAAGATGCTTGAATCCTATGAACTGATAGGCTCTAATATATGAAATGACTGGAAAGATGAATGTGGAATTTATGGCAAGCTCAAGTAGGAGAATAAAAGTCTATACTCTGGGGGCCAGATTGACATGAAAAAAAAAAAGGAACCTGATAGAGAACTACTGACTGGGACATTGCAGACTGATGCTGAAGCTGACACTCCAGTACTTTGGCCACCTCATGTGAAGAGCTGACTCCTTGGAAAAGACCTTGATGCTGGGAGGGATTGGGGGCAGGAGGAGAAGGGGACGACGGGATGCGATGGCTGGATGGTATCACTGACTCAACGGACATGAGTTTGGGTGAACTCTGGGAGTTGGTGATGGACAGGGAGGCCTGGCGTGCTGCGATTCATGGAGTCGCAAAGAGTGGGACATGACTGAGCGACTGAACTGCCCGTCATCACCTGAGTTTTGTCAGATGATTCACATTAAAATGACAGTGGGCCCAGTAGCAGTCTGTTCTGGGGTAGATGCTGTATCCAAGATGGGGCACAAGTAAGGCCAGAGGGCTCGTCAGCTGGATGAATGGCTGACTCAGACCTCCATGTCATCCACCGTCAGCATCTCCTCAGATCACACCCACAGTCGGTCAGGAGGGTGGGGAGTCCCTGTGTCTACCTGATGGAAGAGTTAAACCAAGTAGCATTCACAGAGGGATCACCCTGCACCAATAATATGGAAACAAGTTAAAAATGGGTTGTTGTATCTAAGTTCATACTCAGGTGATGCTGAAAGACAAGTAATCCTCCAAAGAGAAATCCCACAATGGTCAGAGCTTACCCTCTCTATGTCAAGAGAAGGATCCTGAGGTGAGCTTATACCCTTGCTCACTGGTAATAGAGAGATAAAAGTAGAGTGGGAAAAAAAATTTAGAAGAAATCAGATGGATAAACTCACAGGTCCCACAGCATATACATTACATTTAATGCTCAAAGAACATGCACTAGGAAAGAGGCTCTTTAAAAAATATAGACTAACTCTGTGAAGCTGAAGAATCAAAAATCAAAATGTGAAATACTACTACTACTACTAGAGAAATATCTCTTCTTTAGGTAGGCAGAAATTTCTAATACTGGGAAAAAGCTAAATAAATTATAGATTGCTCTTCACTAAAGTTACAAACTTCCAGTTACTGAATTACTAAGAGTGAGAAATTAAGATACTGGAAAATCAAAATTGTGTATACATGCATGCAATAAAGAATTTATATTCAGAATGTGTCAATAATTCCTGTAATCATTAAGAAAAAGAATAATCCACTTTGAGAAAGTGGCAAAGGCTTGAACAGACATGTCACTAAAGAGATCTGTATTACCAGTAAACACAGAAAAAGATGCTCACTGTAACTGTGCAGCAGGGATAGGCATATTAACACCATGACTGCAGTTCCATGCTACTTCAAACACACTAGAATGGCTGAAATGGAGAAATATAGTAATGTCAAGTATTTGCAAGAAGGTCCAGCAAGCACAATTTTCATTTGTGGCTTGTGGAAATGTTAAAAAATGAAATGTTTGGCATTATCTAGTAAATTTAATCATATGTGTAACTTACGGGCGTTCAGTTTTACTTCTAGGTGTTGACCCTAGATAAACAAGTACATGAACCTACTAGCAGTCATGAACAAACCATTTCCTTGCACCTCTGTTTCTAACAGTCAACAGTTTGGAGCAAACCAAATGTTCATCATCAGTTTATACAATGCAACAAAATTGATTAAGGAAAAAAAAAAGAATGAGTAATGACACTTGCAACTTGGATAAATCTCACAAATCAGTGTTGATAAGAGAATACATACACAAGAGTACATACCATATGATTCTATTTATGTGTAGTTCAAGATAGGCAAAATATCAGAAGTGACAGAAATGAGAATGGTGATTAGTTCTGGGTGAGAGTGGGTCACGACTGGGAAGAGTAAAAGGACAATTTTTGTGGTGATGGAAATGTTATATTTTGACTTTGGCTTTGGTGGTAGATACATGAGGTGAGGTGAGGTGAAGTCGCTCAGTCGCGTCCAACTCTTTGCGACCCCGTGGACTGTAACCCACTAGGCTTCTCTGTCCATGGGATTCTCCAGGCAGGAATACTGGAGTGGACTGCCATTTCCTTCTCCAGGGGATCTTCCCAACTCAGGGATTGAACCTGGGTCTCCTGCAACAAAGGCAGGCGCTTTAACCTCTGAGCCACCAGGGAAGCCAGGGTAGGTACATGATTATATACAAATGTGAAAATTCATTGAACTGTACACTTTGTATTATGTAATTTACCTCCTTTACTATGTTATACCTCAATGAAAACAATTTATTTTAATACAATCTGCCATATTATAGAATTGAGCAGTATCATTTGATAACCTTAATAGATGCAAATAAGTATTAGATAAAATTCAGAAGTCATGTTAAAAAAAAAGAAACAACTCAGAAACTAGTAATAGAAGGTGAGGAGGTCTTTAAAGATAATTTACAAAAATGAGTAACTCAGAAGGTGATCCCAAAATGGCAGAGGAATAGGACAGGGAGACCACTTTCTCTCCCACAAATTCATCAAAAGATCATGTGAATGCTGAGCAGCTTCCACAAAACAGCTGGGTGGCGGAGGACACCAGGCACCCAGAAACGCAGCCCATTCTCTTTGAAAGGAGGTAGGACAAAAGACAAAAGAGTCAGGAGTGGAGACCCATCTTGGAGAGGGAGTCATGAAGGAGGGGAAGTTTCCAAACAGTAGGAAACCCTCTCAGGAGAGTCTTTGGGGAGTTTTGAAATCTCAGAGGGCAACATAACCGGGAGGAAAAAAAACAACCCCACGGAACACGTGCCTAACTGCAACTGCCAACAAAGACTCCCACCCACCACCAGTGAGCAGGGGCTGAAGGGGACATGGGCTGCATAATCCGTGCTTAGGGTAAGGACCGGGCCTGAATGCCCTGAGGACAATCTGAGGGAGCTAACGTGAGACAGCAACCCAAACTGTGGCATAGCCAGAGAGAAAAAGAAAAGGGAAATTTCCCACCAAAGGCTCTAATGCACAGCCTGGCCTGGTCACAGAACAAAGGGATTGAGTGAATACCAGAGGAGAGCTAGCCAGCTGCCTACAGGCTCCAATCTCAGCCCCAGAGACCAGCATCCCCCACCAGACCGTGAGCAGGCTCCCAGCCGCTAGCCACGTCTTCCTGGGATCCTGAACGCTTGACATCTGCCAGGAGGGTCACAGCCTGAGATCAGCTCCCCAGAGGAGACACACGGCACACCTGAGACAGTGCACTCGTGGCGATGGGGGAGGTGATTAAGATGCACGGCCCACCTGAGACAGTGGGCTTGCCAAACACCTGGCTGCCTGAGCTGCTCGGACAGGGAAGGGCAAAAAACGCACAGCCAACCGAGTCGTGCCCTTGCAGAGAACCCGAGAACCTGAGTGGCTTAGACCTGGGAAGTGCAAGAAATGCAGGGCCTGAGTTGGACAGTGCCCCTGCAGACCACCCTAGAGCCTGAGCAGTGTAGACCAAGACAGTACACACCACTGTGAGCTGGGAGCAAAAAACGCACAGCCAACCGAGTCGTGCCCTTGCAGAGAACCCGAGAACCTGAGTGGCTTAGACCTGGGAAGTGCAAGAAATGCAGGGCCTGAGTTGGACAGTGCCCCTGCAGACCACCCTAGAGCCTGAGCAGTGTAGACCAAGACAGTACACACCACTGTGAGCTGGGGCAAACCCAGTGTGGTCCATACACTGCAAGCAATCCCCACACATGCTACTTTTTTTTTTTCCTTTTTTCTTTTTTGCAGTGTCTCTCTCTCCCCACAACACAACTGAACAAGTGAGCCTAAATAAGTGACCACCTTCGCCCTCTTGTGTCAGGGTGGAAATTAGACACTGAGGATACCTGCAAACAGAGGAAGCCAAAATAGAGAAGAAGGAACTGTTCTGGAAGTGACAGGTAGAGCAGATTAAAACCCTGCCGTGGGCCTTAGGAAGCACCACTTTGAACAAAGCTAGTGGAGGTGATGGAATTCCAGTTGAGCTATTTCAAACCTTAAAAGATGATGCTGTGAAAGTGCTGCACTCAATATGCCAGCAAGTTTGGAAAACTCAGTAGTGGCCACAGGACTGGAAGAGGTCAGTTTACATTCCAATCCCAAGGAAAGGTAATGCCAATAAGCACAATTGCACTCATCTCACATGCTAGTAAAATAATGCTCAAAATTCTCCAAGCCAGACTTCAACAATACATGAACCAAGAAATTCTAGATGTTCAAGCTGGTTTTAGAAAAGGCAGAAGATCCAGAGATCAAACTGCCAATATCTGATGGATCATTGAAAAAGCAAGAGAGTTCCAGAAAAACATCTATTTCTGCTTTATTGACTCTGCCAAAGCCTTTGACTGTGTGGATCACAACAAACTGGAAAATTCTGAAAGAGATGTGACTACCAGACCACCTGACCTGCCTCTTGAGAAACCTGTATGCAGGTCAGGAAGCAACAGTTAGAACTGCACATGGAACAACAGACTGGTTCCGAATAGGAAAAGGAGTCCGTCAAGGCTGTATATTGCCACCCTGCTTATTTAAATTGTATGCTGAGTACATCATGAGAAACGCTGGGCTGGATGAAGTACACGCTGGAATCAAGATTGCTGGGAGAAATATCAATAACCTCAGACATGCAGATGACACCACCCTCATGGCAGAAAGTGACGAACTAAAGAGCTCTTGGTGAAAGGAGAGTGAAAAAGTTGGCTTAAAGCTCAACATTCAGAAAACAAAGATCATGCCATCCCGTCCTATCACTTCATGGCAAATAGAAGGGGAAACAGTGGCTGACTTTATTTTTCTGGGCTCCCAAATCACTGCAGATGGTGATAGCAGCCCTGAAATGAAAAGATGCTTACTCCTTGGAAGAAAAATTATGACCAACCCAGTTCAGTTCAGTCACTCAGGTGTGTCTGACTCTTTGCGACCCCAGGAACTGCAGCATGCCAAGGCCTCCCTGTCCATCACCAACTTCCAGAGTTTACCCAAATTCATGTCCATTGAGTCGTGGATGCCATCCAACCATCCCATCCTCTATCATCCCTTTCTCTTCCTGCCCTCAATCTTTCCCAGCATCAGGGTCTTTTCAAATGGGTTAGCTCTTTGCATCAAGGGGCCAAAGTATTGGAGTTTCAGCTTCAGCATCAGTCATTCCAATGAAAACCCAGGACTGATCTCTATGATGGACTGGTTGGATCTCCTTGCAGTCCAAGGGACTCTCAAGAGTTTTCTCCAACACCACAGTTCAAAAGCATCAATTCTTCAGCACTCAGCTCTCTTTATAGTTCAGCTCTTACATCGATACATGACTAGTGGAAAAAATCATAGCCTTGACTAGATGGACCTTTGATAGATGCTGTCTCTTATACACATCTCAGAGATCAAATTGCCAACATCCGCTGCATCATCGAAGAAGCAAGAGAGTTCCAGAAAAACATCTATTTCTGCTTTATTGACTCTGCCAAAGCCTTTGACTGTGAGGATTACAAGAAACTAGAAAATTCTGAAAGAGATGAGAATTCCAGACCACCTGACCTGCCTCTTGAGAAACCTGTATGCAGGTCAGGAGGCAACAGTTAGAGCTGAACATGGAACAACAGACTGGCTCCAAATAGGAAAAGGAGCCTGTCAAGGCTGTATATTGTCACCCTGCTTATTTAAATTGTATGCAGAGTACATCATGAGAAACGCTGGGCTGGATGAAGTACACGCTGGAATCAAGATTGCTGGGAGAAATATCAATAACCTCAGACATGCAGATGACACCACCCTCATGGCAGAAAGTGACGAACTAAAGAGCTCTTGGTGAAAGGAGAGTGAAAAAGTTGGCTTAAAGCTCAACATTCAGAAAACAAAGATCATGCCATCCCGTCCTATCACTTCATGGCAAATAGAAGGGGAAACAGTGGCTGACTTTATTTTTCTGGGCTCCCAAATCACTGCAGATGGTGATAGCAGCCCTGAAATGAAAAGATGCTTACTCCTTGGAAGAAAAATTATGACCAACCCAGTTCAGTTCAGTCACTCAGGTGTGTCTGACTCTTTGCGACCCCAGGAACTGCAGCATGCCAAGGCCTCCCTGTCCATCACCAACTTCCAGAGTTTACCCAAATTCATGTCCATTGAGTCGTGGATGCCATCCAACCATCCCATCCTCTATCATCCCTTTCTCTTCCTGCCCTCAATCTTTCCCAGCATCAGGGTCTTTTCAAATGGGTTAGCTCTTTGCATCAAGGGGCCAAAGTATTGGAGTTTCAGCTTCAGCATCAGTCATTCCAATGAAAACCCAGGACTGATCTCTATGATGGACTGGTTGGATCTCCTTGCAGTCCAAGGGACTCTCAAGAGTTTTCTCCAACACCACAGTTCAAAAGCATCAATTCTTCAGCACTCAGCTCTCTTTATAGTTCAGCTCTTACATTGATACATGACTAGTGGAAAAAATCATAGCCTTGACTAGATGGACCTTTGTAGGTAAAGTGATGTCTCTGATTTTCAATATGCTGTCTAGGTTGGTCATAACTTTCCATCCAAGGAGTAAGCATCTTTTAATTTCATGGCTGCTATCACCATCTGCAGTGATTTGGGAGCCCAGAAAAATAAAGTCAGCCACTGTTTCCCCTTCTATTTGCCATGAAGTGACAGGACAGGATGTCATGATTTTGTTTTCTGAATGTTGAGCTTTAAGCCAACTTTTTCACTCTCCTCTTTTACCAAGAGGCTCTTTAGTTCTTCTTCACTTTCTGCCATGAGGGTGGTGTCATCTGCATATCTGAGGTTATTGATATTTCTCCCAGCAATCTTGATTCCAGCGTGTACTTCATCCAGCCCAGCGTTTCTCATGATGTACTCTGCATACAATTTAAATAAGCAGGGTGACAATATACAGCCTTGACAGGCTCCTTTTCCTATTTGGAGCCAGTCTGTTGTTCCATGTTCAGCTCTAACTGTTGCCTCCTGACCTGCATACAGGTTTCTCAAGAGGCAGGTCAGGTGGTCTGGAATTCTCATCTCTTTCAGAATTTTCTAGTTTCTTGTAATCCTCACAGTCAAAGGCTTTGGCAGAGTCAATAAAGCAGAAATAGATGTTTTTCTGGAACTCTCTTGCCTTTTTGATGATCCAGTGGCTGTTGGCAATTTAATCTCTGGTTCCTCTGCCTTTTCTAAAACCAGCTTGGTACATCTGGAAGTACACAGTTCACATAATGCTGAAGCCTCGTTTAAAAAAGTTTGAGCATTACTTTACTAGTGTGTGAGATAAGTGCAATTGTGAGGTAGTTTGAGCATTCTTTGGCATGCCTTTCTTTGGGATTGAAATGGAAACTGTGGAAAAATGGTTTTTCCAGTCCTGTGGGCACTATTGGGTTTTCCAAATTTGCTGGCGTATTGAGTGCAGCACTTTCACAGCATCATCTTTTAGGATTTGAAATAGCTCAACTGGTATAACATCACCTCTACTAGCTTTGTTCAGAGTGATGCTTCCTAAGGCCCATTTGACTTCACATTTCAGGATGTCTAGCTCTAGGTGAGTGATCATACCATTGTGATTATCTGGGTCATGAAGATAGTTTTTTGTACAGTTCTGTGTATTCTTGCAACCTTTTCTTAATATCTTCTGCTTCTGTTAGGTCCATAGCATTTCTGTCCTTTATTGAGCCCGTCTTTACATGAAACATTCCCTTGGTATCTCTAATTTTGTTGAAGAGATCTCTAGTCTTGCCCATTCTATTGTTTTCCTCTTTCTTTGCATTGATCGCTAAGGAAGGCTTTCTTATCTCTCCTTGCTTTTCTTTGGAACTCTGCATCCAGATGGATATATCTTTCCTTTTTCCTTTGCTTTTCACTTCTCTTCTTTTCACAGCTATTTGTAAGGCCTCCTCAGACAGCCATTTTGCTTTTCTGCCTTTCTTTTTCTTAGGGATGGTCTTGATCCATTCCTCTTTCTTTGCATTGATCGCTAAGGAAGGCTTTCTTATCTCTCCTTGCTTTTCTTTGGAACTCTGCATCCAGATGGATATATCTTTCCTTTTTCCTTTGCTTTTCACTTCTCTTCTTTTCACAGCTATTTGTAAGGCCTCCTCAGACAGCCATTTTGCTTTTCTGCCTTTCTTTTTCTTAGGGATGGTCTTGATCCCTGTCTCCTATACAATGTCACAAACCTCCGTCCATAGTTCATCAGGCACTCTATCAGATCTAGCCCCTTAAATCTATTTCTCACTTCCACTGTTTAATGATAACGAGCAGCGTCTGTGCTTTGCTGAAGCAGTCATGAAGAGATACCCCATGTCCAAGCTAAGAGAAACCCAAGTATGATGATAGGTGCTAAGAGAGGGCATCAGAGGGAAGACAGACTGAAACCACAATCACAGAAAACTACCAGTCTGATCACATGGACCACAGCCTTGTCCAACTCAAAAGAAACTAAGCCATGCCATGTGGGGCCACTGGAGACGGACTGGTCACGGTTGAGAGGTCTAACAGAATGCCCAACCTAGACAGCATGTTAAAAAGCAGAGAGATTACTTTGCCAGCAAAGGCCCCTCTAGTCAAGGCTATGGTTTCTCCAGTGGTCATGTATGGATGACTCTAGATTTTTAATCTTTGCTTTTTGGTATTTGTTATCAATTTTGTACCTTTAAGAGTCTAATCTTCAGTATCCATTTTCACTTAGGGGTGTGATTACTGGGTTGATTGCTCTTACCCCTTTTGACTCTCCCTTTTCTCCCCCAGGTCACCTCCATCTTCTCCCTCCCCCTTGTCTTCTCTACTTAACTCTGTGAATGTCTCTGGGTGTTCCAGGCTGTGGGGAACACTTAGGGAACTGATTACTGGCTAGATTGCTCTCTCTCCTGTTGACTCCCCGTCTTCTCTTCCTGGTCACCTCTATCTCCCTCCTCCATGTAACTCTGTGAGCCTCTCTGAGTGTCCCTTGCTGTGGAGAATTGTTTCACCATTAACCTAGATGTTTTATCATCTATGCTGTATGGATGGAGAAGTCTTTAGGATACTATAAGACTGAAAGCCAGAGGCAGGAGGCTTAACTCCAAAACTTGAAACTGATTACTGGCTAGATTGCTCTCTCTCCTGTTGACTCCCCGTCTTCTCTTCCTGGTCACCTCTATCTCCCTCCTCCATGTAACTCTGTGAGCCTCTCTGAGTGTCCCTTGCTGTGGAGAATTGTTTCACCATTAACCTAGATGTTTTATCATCTATGCTGTATGGATGGAGAAGTCTTTAGGATACTATAAGACTGAAAGCCAGAGGCAGGAGGCTTAACTCCAAAACTTGAAAACATCAGAGAACTCCTGATTATAGGGAACATTAACAAACAAGAGCTCACCCCAAAGGCTCCATACCTACACTGAAACCAAGCTCCACCCAAGAGCCAACAAGTTCCAGAGCAAGACATATCATGCTAATTCTCCAGCAAAGCAGGAACACAGCCCTGAGCACTAAAAGACAGGCTAACCAAAACCATGCCAAACCCCTACACACTGCAAAACTCACTACTGGACACTTCATTGCACTCCAGAAAGAAGAGATCCAGCTCCACCCACCAGAACACAGACACAAGCTCCCCTAACTAGGAAAACTTGACAAGCCACTAGTCCAACCCCATCCACAGGGAGCAGGTGCCATAAAAAAGAGGAACCATGAACTTCCAGCCTACAGAAAGGGCACCCCAAACACACCAATAAAAACAAAATGAAGAGGCAGAGAAATGTTCAGTAGGTAAAGGAACATGATAAATGCCCACCAAACTAATCAAAAGAGGAGATAGGGAGTCTACCTAAAGAATAATTCAGAATAATGATAGTAGAGATAATCCAAAATCTTGAAAACAAAATGGAATTACAGATAAATAGACTACAGACAAGGACTGAGAAGATGCAAGAAATGTTTAACAAGGACCTAGAAGAAACAAAGAAGAGTCAGTTAATAATGAATAATGCAATAAATGAGATCAAAGCATTCTGGAGGGAGCAAACAGTAGAATAACTGAGGCAGAAGATAGGATAAGTGAAGCAGAAGATAGAATGGTGGAAATAAATGAAGCAGAGAAGAAAAAAGAATTAATGAGGACAACCTCAGAGACCTCTGGGACAATGTTAGACACCCCAACATTAGAATCATAGGAGTCCCAGAAGAAGACAAAGAGGGCCTGAGAAAATACTTGAGGAGATAATAGTTGAAAGCTACTGGGGAAGGAAATAGCTACCCAAGTCCAAGAAACCCAGAGTCCCAAACAGGGTAAACCCAAGGTGAAACACCTCAAGACACATATTAATCAAACTAATGAAATACAGAGAGCAAATATTAAAAGCAGCAATGGAAAAGCAACAACACACAAGGGGATCTCCCTAACAGCTGATCTTTCAATAGAAACTTCAGGCCAGAAGGGAATGGCAGGACATACTTAAAGTGATGAAAGAAAAAACCTAACAACCCAGAGTACTATACCAGCAAGGATCTCATCCAAATATGAAGGAGAAAACAAAAGCTTTATAGACAAGCAAAAGCTGAGAGAATTCAGCACCACCAAACCAGCTCTTCAACAAATGCTAAAGCATCTTCTCTAGACAAGAAACAGAAAAAGTTTAGAAACTCCAACCTAAAACAACAAAGTAAATGGTAATGGGATAATATTTATCAATAATTACTTTAAATGTAAATGGGCTGAATGCTCCAACCAAAAGACAAAGACTGGCTGAATAGATACAAAAACAAGATCCCTATATATGCTGTCTACAAGAGACCCACCTTAAACCAAGGGACGCATATAGACGGAAAGTGAAGGGTTGGAAAAGATATTTCATGCAAATGGAGATCAAAAGAAATCAGGAGTAGAAATACTCATATCAGATAAAATAGACTTTGAAATAAAAACTGTAAAAAGAGACAAAGAAGGACACTACATAATGATCAAAGGATTAATCCAAGAAGTGAGTGAAAGTCACTCAGTCATGTCCGACTCTTTGTGACCCCATGGACTGTATAGTCCATGGAGTTCTCCAGGCCAGAACACTGGAGTGGGTACCCTTTCCCTTCTCCAGGGATTCTTCCGAACCCAGGGATCAACCCAGGTCTCCTGCATTGCAGGTGGATTCTTTACCAGCTGAGCCACAAGGGAAGTCCAAAAATACTGGAGTGGGCATCCTATCCCTTCTTTAGCGGATCTTGCCAACCCAGGAATCAAACTGAGGTCTCTTGCATTGCAGGCGGATTCTGAAGATGATGTTAACAATTATAAATATATATGCACCCAACAGGAGCACCTCAATACATAAGGTAAATGATAACAAGTATGAAAGAGGAAATTAACAGTAACACAAGAATAGCGGGAGATTTTAATACCCTGCTCAGAACTGTGAATAGATCAACCAAACAGAAAATTAGCAAGGAAACATAAACTTTAAATGATACAATGGAGCAGTTAGACCTAATTGATATCTATAGGATATTTCACCCCAAAACAATGAATTTCACCTTTTTGTCAAGTGCACATGAAACATTCTCCAGGATAGATCACATCCTGGGCCATAAATCTAGCCTTGGTAAATTACAAAAAGCAAACAAACAAACAAACAAAAAAACACCGTGAAATCATTTCAAGCATCTTTTCTGATGACAATGCGATAAGATTAGGTGTCAACTACAGGGAAAAAAGAGTATTAAAAATACGAGCATATGGAGGCTAAATAACATGCTTCTGAATCATCAACAAATCATGGAAGAAATTAAAAAGGAAATGAAAATATGTATAGAAACAAATGAAAATAAAAACACAACAACCCAGAATCTATGGGATTCAGTAAAAACAGTGCTAAGGGGAAGGTTCATAGTAATACACACTTATGTCAAGAAGCAAGAGAAAAATCAAATATATAACCTAACTTTACACCTAAAGCAACTAGAAAAAGAGGAAATGAAGAATCCCAGAGCTATTAGAAAGAAAGAAATCATAAAAATTAGAGCAGAAATAAATGAAAAAGAAACAAAGGAGACTATAGCAAAAATCAGCAAAACTACAAGCTGGTTTTTTGAGAAGAAAATAAAATAAGACAAACTACTAGCCATACTTATCAAGAAAAAAAGAAGAATTAAATCAACAAAATTAGAAATGAAAATGGAGAGATCACAATGGAGAACACAGAAATACAAAGGATCATAAGAGACTACTATCAGCAACTATATGCCAGTGAAATGGACAACTTGGAAGAAATGGACAAATTCTTTAAAAAGTATAACCTTCCAAAACTGAACCAGGAAGAAATAGAAAATCTTAACAGACTCACCACAAGCACAGAAATTGAAACTGTAATAAAAAATCTTCCAACAAACAAAAGCCCAGGACCAGATGGCTTCACAGGTAAATTCTACCAAACGTAGAGAAGAGCTAACACCTATCCCACTCAAACTTCCAGAAAATTGCAGAGGAAGGAAAACTCCCAAACTCATTCTATGAGGCCACCATCACCCTAATACCAAAACCTGACAAAGATGCCACAAAAAAAGAAAACTATAGGCCAATATCATTGATGAACATAGATGCAAAAATCCTCAACAAAATTCTAGCAAACAGAATCCAACAACATATTAAAAAGATCATACATCATAGCCAAGTGGGCTTTATCCCAGGGATGCAAGGATTCTTTAATATTTGCAAATCAATCAATGTGATATACCATATTAACAAACTGAAAGATAAAAACTATATGATTATCTCAATAGATGCAGAGAAAGCCTGTGACAAAATTCAACACCAATTTATGATAAAAACTCCGGAAAGCAGGCACAGAAGGAACATACCTCAACATAATAAAAGTCATATATGATAAAGCCACAGCAGACATTATCCTCAATGGCAAAAAGTTGAAAGCATTTCTTCTAAAGTCGTGTTCCTGACTTTAGAAGAAATGCTTTTCAACGTCTTTTCCAATCTTGATTCCTTTTCTTTTTCTTATCTGATTGCTGTGGCCAAAGCTTCCAAAACTGTGTTGAATAGGAGTGGTGAGAGTGGGCACCCTCAAGAAGTAAAATTCTCACCCTTTGCAGATGACACGGTCCTCTACATAGAAAACCCTGAAGACACCAGCAGAAAATTACTAGAGCTAATCAATGAATATAGTAAAGTTGCAGGATATAAAATCAACACACAGAAATCCCTTGCATTCCTATACACTAACAATGAGAAAACAGAAAGAGAAATTAAGGAAACAATCCCATTCACCATTGCAGTGAAAAGAATAAAATACTTAGGAATACATGTACCTAAGAAACAAAAGACCTATGTATAGAAAACTATAAAACACTGATGAAAGAAATCAAAGTGGACACAAATAGTTGGAGAATTATACCATGTTCATGGATTGGAAGAATCAATATAGTGAAAATGAGTATACTACTCAAAGCAGTCTACAGATTCAGTGTAACCTCTATCAAGCTACCAAAGGTATTTTTCACAGAACTAGAATAAATAATTTCACAATTTGTATGGAAACACAAAAAACCTTGAATAGCCAAAGCAATCTTGAGAAAGAGCAATGGAACTGGAGGAATCAACCTGCCTGACTTCAGACCATACTACAAAGCTATAGTCATCAAGACAGTATGGTACTGGCACAAAAAGAGAAATATAGATCAATGAAACAAAATAGAAAGCCCAGAGATAAACCCATGCACCTATGGACACCTTATCTTTGACAAAAGAGGCAAAGATATACAATGAAGAAAAGACAATCTCTTTGACAAGTGGTGCTGGGAAAATCAGTCAACCACCAGTAAAAGAATGAAACCAGAACACTTTCTAACAGCATACACAAAAATAAACTCAAAATGGATTAAAGATCTAAATGCAAGACCAGAAAGTATAAACTCCTAGAGGAAAACATACACAAAACACTCTCCGACATAAATCGCAGTAGGATCTTCTATGACCCACCTCCTAGAATATTGGAAATAAAAGCAAAACTAAACAAATGGGATATAATTAAACTTAAAAGCTTTTGCACAACGAAGGAAACTATAAGCAAGATGAAAAGGTAGCCTTCAGAATGAGAGAAAATAATAGCAAATGAAGAAACTGACAAAGAATTAATCTCAAAAACATACAAGCAGCTCATGCAGCTCAATACCCAATCAAAAAATGGGCTAAAGAACTAAACAGACATTTCTCCAAAGATGACACACGGATGGCTAACAAACACATGCAAAGATGGTCAACATCACTCATTATCAAAGAAATGCAAATCAAAAGCACAATGAGGTACCACTTTACGCCAGTCAGAATGGCTGCTATCAAAAAGTCTACAAACATAATAAATGCTGGAGAGAGTGTGGAGAAACGGGAACTCTCTTACACTTTTGGTGGGAATATAAACTAGCACAGCCACTATGAAGAACTGTGTGGTGATTGCTTTAAAAACTGGAAATAGAACTGCCATAAAACCCAGCATATACCTCCCTCTGCCTTGCATATACACTGAGGAAACCAGAATTGAAAGAGACATATGTACCCCAGTGTTCATCACAGCACTGTTTACAATAGCTAGAACAAGGAAGCAACCTAGATGTCCATCAGCAAACGAAGGGATAAGAAAGTTGTGGTACATATACACAATGGACTATTACTCAGGTATTAAGAAGAACACATTTGAATCAGTTCTAATGAGGTGGATGAAACTGGAGCCTATTATACAGAGTGAAGTAAGTCAGAAAGAAAAATACCAATACAGTATATTAATTCAGATATATTGAATTTAGAAAGATTGTAACAATGACCCTATATGCAAGACAACAAAAGAGACAAGGATATAAGGAACAGACTTTTGGATTCTGTGGGAGAAGGTGAGGGTGGGATGATTTGAGAGAATAGCATTGAAACATTTATATTACCATATGTGAAATAGATGACCAGTCCATATTCAAAGCATGAAACAGGGCACTCAGAGTTGGTGCCCTGGGACAACCCAGAGGGATGGGATGGGAAGGGAGCTGGGAGGGGGGTGTTCAAGATGGGAGACACATGTACACCCATGGCTGATTCATGTCAATGTACGGCAAAAACCACCACAATACTGTAAAGCAATTAGCCTCCAATTAAATAAATTTAAAAAGATCATTAACTCAGAAAACATATTTGTTAACAAAATATTGAAAGTATTTCCTCTGAGAGAAACAACAAAAAATGTCTGCTGTGAAGCAGATCTCAAGACAGATTTAGAACTGTACTGGATTTGACAGACTTTGAACTGTACTAGAGATGGAGCAGATGTTGACCAGGAGAGCCTTGAAACTGTGATGGTGGCTTAACACACAAGAAAACAAGGAAGATTACTTAAGAGAATATCAGACTACAGTGCATCTCAGAGTCATTCAGGTCAGTTAGGAAACCGGATTAAAAACTGTTCATTAGCAGAGTCATGGGTAAGGCAGAAATGGATTGACTCTAAAAGTGAAAGTCACTCAGTCGTGTCTGACTCTGCAACCCCATGGAATTCTCCAGGTCAGAATACTGGAGTGGGTAGCCTTTCCCTTCTCCAGGGGATCTTCCCAACCCAGGGATCAAACCCAGGTCTCCCACATGGCCGGCGGATTCTTCACCAGCTGAGCCACCAGGGAAACCCATGAAACTATAAATAGAATTGTAATAAATAGAAACTGCAGTATAATATATAAGAAATAGTAGAGAAATAAGCCATAATGACTCATTTGAAAAGACCCTGATGCTAAGAAAGATTGAAGGCAAGAGGAGAAGGGGATGATAGAGGATGAGATGGTTGGGTGGCACCACCGACTCAACAGACATGAGTTTGAGTAAACTCATGGAGTTGGTGATGGATAGGGAGCCCTGGCGTGCTGCAGTCCATGGGGTCACAAAGAGTAGGAAACGACTGAGCGACTGAACTGAACTGAAGCCATAATGTAATAGCTGTTACAAAAATGACTGGAGAGAAAATAAGTGGCATCAAAACAGGTCATTTAAAAGACACATTTGAAAGGATAGGCAAAAGTTGACACAGAAGAAAAGACGGAATGCATGAATACCGAGACAGTCTAGTAATTTAATATAACACTTTTTTCAGTTACTGGAGAAAACTCTTAAACAAAACAAGAATCTTACAGACTAGGACAAAATATTTGTAAACAATGTGACCAACAAAGGCTTAATTTCCAAAATATACAAACAGCTCATACATCTCAATACTAAAAAAAAAAAATCCAAGCAACACAATCAGAAAATGGGCAGAAGATCTAATAGACATTTCTCCAAAGAAGACATACAGATGGCCAATAGGCACATGAAAAGTTGTTCAATTTCGCTATTATAGATATGTAGATCAAAACTACAATGAGGTATCATATATTATGCCAGTGAGAATGACCATTATCAAAAAACCCACAAACAATAAACTCTGGAGAGGATGTGGAGAAAAGGGATCCCTCCTACACTGTTGGGAATGTAAATTAGTGTAGCCACTTTTGAAAACAGTATGGAGGTTCCTTTAAAAACTAAATATAGAACTACTATCAGTTCAGTTCAGTTCAGTCGCTCAGTCATGTCCGACTCTTTGCGACCCCATGAATCGCAGCATATGACCCAGCAACCCCACTCCTAGGCATATATCCAGAAAGGAGGAAAAGTAATTCGAAAAGGGCTATGTGTGTATATGACTGAATCACTTTGATGTTTACCTGAAACTAACACAATATTGTAAATCAACCATACTTCAATAAAAATTAATCTCAGTCTATGGATTTTTTTTTTAAATACATGATTTTAAAAAGCATTTTGAGAGTGACATTAGCCAGACTAGGAGAACATCCACTTTTAACACCACACAGCAACAGTAATTTGGCAGTTATCCATGGACAATAGTGCCTTTGTGGGATCCAGGGAGGAACTTGTGAACCTTGGTGGGGCTCAAGACCAAGAAAGGCCATTTTGTTGTGTGCACTCAGGTGGCAAGCTTGCCAACTGTGGTCCTTACTACAGACCTGGACTTGTTCTGCAAACAGTACATCCACCAAGGGTCCAGGAGGAGTCACACCTATCTGCTGTGGGCAGCAGGCCCTCCAACCTCGGTCTGGCTATGGACACTGTGTCAGCCTGTTATTTGACTCCAGTCCCTTTCACCTGAAGAGCAGGTCTGATCCTGTCAGCCAAGGAATCTGCTGGGAGTCATGCCTGCCCATACCTGCAGCAGCAGCCATATGATCTGGCTCCAGTCACATGCAACCACAGTACCAGAGCAAATCCCATCATCTCGATATCCAACCAGAGAATGTCTTCACTAGCCAAACCACACCCACTTCTGTGAGAACTTAGCACACCACAGATGTGGCTTCAGCAGATGTGGCTTCATAAATCAGTCAGGGAAATGATGGTTCTTTTAGTAGATGGAACTGGAAAAAAAAAAAGACTCATAATATGGAGAAAAACAATATGGGATCCCTATAGTATGTCACATACCAAAATGACTTTTCATGGAGTAAAGTTCAAAACATGAAAAACAAAAATATAAAATTAATAGAAATCAATTTAAAAGATACTTTCATACCTTTTCTAAGGCCCCTAAACCTAAATCATAATAGAATATGTATTTCACTGTACCAAAAACAAAGATTTCTGATCAACTGGATGATATGGATGTAGTTAATGGCATAGGTGGCTGAAAATATTGGCAACATTTAAAATCAGTAAGATAAACATCTAGACTATGTAAGGAACCTCTGGCACATCAACACAAATAGATAATATATGAAAAGTCTCCTTAGAATGGAATGCCTAAATTACTAAAAAGGTACATGGATAAAAATATATATGAAAGGCAATTGTTTAAAGATGATGACAATTAGAAAAATACAATTTGGAATAATGAAATGCCACTTTATGCTCAACTGATCTGGACAGATTAGGAAGCCTGGTAACATCAAGCGTTAGTGAGTGGTTGACTGATACGCCCTTTCATGTACTGCCACTGAAAGTGCAAGCTAGTACTGCTGCTTTGGGACAGGTGAGTAGAACTTCAGGAAAACAAGTTATACCCTAGCCTGGCAATCTCACTCTTGTGGGTATTCACCCTGCAGACATGGAAAAGGCATAACTGGATCCTATTGTGCAAGGAAACTGGATGATTAGAGCATTAGAATGCGATGCATCAGTGAGAAACAATGGCTCAGACATACTTCCAGCTACAGAATAGTGCTTAAAAAACTAAGGCTGTTGAAAAGAAAAAAGCAAGAGATCTACAGTAGCACATTATTTATGCAAACTTAAACTACTTCCATAAAAAAAGATGACTTTTTTTCAAACTTCAAATTTATCTAAAGACACATTGAATCCATTAGAGTGAACGCCTGTAGGTGAGTAGCAAAGAAGTAGGAAAAGGATAGGGACAAATGTAATAATATAGAAATAAGAGAGGGAACTTGAATAAACTAGTGATGATAACACACCACAATGTTAGTAATATGATTCATTCAACTCTATCTCCCTTAGTTTTACCCACAAACAATAAAAAGCAAGGTCAGAAGTATACACATTCAGAGTTCAGTCAAGGAAAAGTCACTCAGTATTGAATTTTTATCTTTCTATTTGAGTACAGAACAATACTGACCATTTAAGGTTACTGTTTTATGTAAAATTTTAATATTAAAATTGACAAAATCTAGTGATAGGTAGAAAAT